>VYZU01049253.1:38378-102377 GCA_013401355.1 Ceyx cyanopectus
AAGAGTCTCCAGAATGCCAGGTGCCACCAGGTGAACCCCAAAGGCTGTTCTCAGGACTCCACAGGGTGCCAGGTACCATCAGGTGAACCCCAAAGGCTGTTCTCAGTATATATTGAAAAGAACCTTACCATAAAACCCAAAGCAGAGTGTGAGCAGAGAGCCAGATAGCATGATTTACATCAACACCTATTTCAGCTTTAGAATCTACCAACATCAGGCAAGAGATTTTAAACAGTTGTGCCAGATAAAAAACTTCATGGCAGAGGTAGAATAATAAGAAGAAAAATATCTGAGAGTTAGTTAAAGAAGGTTAAATAGTCTATTAGATAAAAATGTTAAAATTACAGAGTATACCTTCTTTGCTACAGTTAATGACAGAACATTCTGCCTCTGGCATTTCACTTACAATAAAATAAATCAATGGAAGCCAGCTTATTGCACCTGCACAGAAATGAAAAGAGCTTCCTGAGGTTCTATTTGAGGAAGACAGAGAATACAGGAGCTGGAACATCATCAATGCTCCTGTGAAAAATACACATTCATTCTCTTCGGAACAAAACAAACAAACACGTGTCATAGCCCTGAACTGGGTACAGAAACATAAAAACACCACCGTTATTTTGAAGAAATAGTGATAAAAAATGTATTTCCATCAAATAAGGCTGTGACTAAGAGCTCTGGCACGAAGCAGGATTGCAGATGACTCAGTGGAGGAGTCAGAAGCAGAATGTGTTCAGATGCTGGGCTCTGAGGCTGTCTGCTGAGCCACTGGAACCTCCCTCAGTCCACCCAGCTCGTGCATCTCCATCAGCTGCTCAGCCCAGCGCCAGTCTGACACCACACTCCGGCCCAGGAATGGAGCAGTGGGGCTGGGTTAGACTGGGGGGCCATCCCTGAGCTGTTCCAGCTCCCACCTACATCTTGTGGAGAGGAGGGTCCCCAGCCTGCCCAGTTCAAGCACAGGTCAGGCACAGAGCACAGCAGAGGTCCCAGCTGTCTCCCTGCTCCTCACGTTTGATTCTCTTCTGAACACTAGCAGACATTGCTGTGGAACTGATCATTCTCTCCTGCTTTCTGGGGTTTTTTGTCTTCTGACCAGTCATTTATCCATGCAACAGCCTTTCCCTTCTCACCGTGGCTGCTTAGAAAGCCTCTGGGGAATCCAAGCTCACACATGCAAGCCTCCCTGGCTCTCTTCATCCAGGCACCACGACCACTCCAAGAGAAACACCTCCAGAAGCTGCCTCCTGCACAAAGCCACATCACCATGCCTGCTCCGTGTCAGCACGACTCATTAACTCAGCTCAGAACAAAGCCTGCTATCCACACTTCTGGTGAGAAGAACCCCCTCCTTCTCTTTGTTTTGAGCCTGGATCTGCCAGTTCCATTTAATGTGCCCTTGCTTTCCTATCAGAGCCCAGAAAAACACTCAGAGACTATCGACCTGCCCTATGCCACTCTTGGTTTTGCAGACTCCTGTCACACCCTCCTTGTTATCCATTCTCAAGGTGACGAGTTAAAATCTGTTTAGTTGTTCCTTGCCATTACCAGCCTTTGAAAATAGGGTATTTCTGCATTAATAGCAAGCATGACAAGAGCAACAGCAGTAACAACAGTCATTTTCTTCCACTGCTCAATGAAGGACGAAAATAAGAGCACTCACAGCCTTGCTAGAGAATTTGGACAGTAAAAAAAAAAACCATGAAAATAAATAACTAATTATGAACCCTGTAATTAAGGGATATGTCTCTTCATCTTGCTTATCAAAGTCTTAGCAGAGATTGCCTTTTAACCCACCATAAAAAATGATTTACAAAAGATATTTCAGGCGTGATGTGGAAGAAACAAGAGGATGAAGGGAACAAACACCCCCCCATGCCTGGAAAAGGAGTCTGGGGGGAGGAGACCATGACATTCACACTAGGAAGCTGAGGCTGACCCAGGGCAGATGGCAAGGCAGCATCCCTAGCTGTGATTAAGGATGAACACTGACCAGCAGAGGTTGTGGAGGATGGTTGGTACCCAAGGTGGCTCATCCCTCACTGTTGGTCCATTTTCCCTCTCTCAGGACCATGCCCACAGGAGGAAGGTGGGGTTGTTGGCCATACCCTGCAGGCTGGAAGACCTGGGAGGTCGGTTAGTCAGCTCTGCCCCAATGCAGGGAGCAGCAGCCTATCTGAGAGCTTTATCAGTGTCCCTGGCACAGGGCAGAGGTGGTGGCCTTGACTCGTTACTCGCAGCCAGAACTCCTCTTGACAGCCCTGGAACTCTCCTGGGCGTGGGGAGTGGGCTTTTCATGCCCCTCCAAAGAGGGCTGGAATACACGACCTGAATTTATGGACCTGGGGGATTCCTAGCCTGGAATGTCTTCTTTTTGTTAGATTTTCTTTTTCTTTTTTTTTCAAGAATTCAAATTCTCAACCATTTTAAGATGGTTGTTCAGTTTGTTAGTGACAAAGCACCACTGCATTGAATAGCCAGCATAAAACATTTTACATACTTTAAAATTCAACCAGTCAGTATCTGCTCTAGCATGCAGGGAGTGCCTCCCTGAATATGTCAACTACTTGATAATTCACCTTTTTAAAAGTGCACTTCTCTTAAGTTTCCCATATAAATGCATGTATGTCTGCATATAGATAGATATATATAGATATATAGATATATATAGATATCTTCCCATATATCTTTTTTTTCTACCAGAAGGTAGCACAGCACATTGCAAAAAAAAACCAACAAACCACTAGAAAGAGAAGAAAGCCACTCACTGGCTTTACAATAATTTCATTATTGTGAATGACATGGAGTCCTTCTGCAAAAACTTCATTTTCTACCCCAGCAGCATTTCCAGGCTGAAGCTGACACCAAACCTGTGCCTGTAGCTAACTGTGTGCATTGAAATAAACCAATAGCAGTTCACATATATAACATGTCAGCCTAAAAAACCCCTTTGTATTGAAACTGTTTATGACTTTGAACTCAAGTTATCTCACAGTCCTTTGATTTCCTTGCAGCTCACCATGGCCACTGTGGTGTAACCTGCTCTGTCTGCACCTTTCATGTGAAATTGGTTCAAGGCTGGGAGTGACTGCAGTTACTCAAAGTTCAGCAGCTCTGGTGCTGTTGGAATCGAGGTTCAGAAGTTTTGATCTTACCTTTATGCTATTGCATAAACCATTCAGGGATGCTTTGCTTGCTTGACTCATGGACTTTACATTTTCATTCCACGCTTCACATTTTTGCCCAGAAAGTAGCCTGGTTTTGCCCCATTTTTGCTTCTACTCGGTTTGATGCAAATTTTTTCTCATTAAAATAAAGTGGGGAAAGTAAAATGTCTCTCCCTTAATCATCTGAGGTTTCTTTTAATAAAATGAAGCATTCGAGACAGAAGTGAAGAAAATATAGTGAAGTGTTTTGCTAAACACACTGTCACAGTCTCCATCTCTCTTGTCTTAAAGACTCTGGGTTAGAGCTTCAGCTAATACAAGTGAACACAACTCTGATTACCTTTGGTGGTGCTGCTCAGAAAAGCTTTGGAGTAATTGAGAGGATTGTTTAGCAGGTTAAACTAAAGATACCTCCAGAAATGAGGATTGTTTAGCAGGTTAAACTAAAGATACCTCCAGAAAAGATACAAGTTCAAGTCTTAGATGTCTAATCTGACAATTATTCTGAGAGCTGCTCTTGGCCTTTTTACTCCATTTGAGAGGACTCCATCCAGCAATGCTATAGAAATTACAGCCAGAAGATCTAAATATCTGGTTAGAGTCGGGTCTGGTTGCCAGCATGCCAAAACACCTCTGGGATCTGTGGGAAAAATGCATGAGGAGTGTGTCCCTTTGTTTATACTCAGTATGCTGGCAGGGGTTTGGGAGCTGGGTGCTGCAGGGCACTGCAGAGCACAAACCCCTGAGGATGAGGGTGTACTGTGTGAATGAAGCAGCTGTCTGTTGGCAAACTCCAGAGCTGCACATCCAACAGTCATCTGCCCACGAATGCAGCCAGCAGGTAACTGGCATGAAGTGCTGAATGAAGGGTTGGTGTCTGGGGGGGGAAAACAGCATCACCCTGCTGAAGATACACTCAGAAAGAGGGAGGCATGCTGACCTCCAGGAAAAGCTTTCAGGCTTTTCAGGTGTGAACTAAAGGTTTGTTGTTACAGGTGCTGCACCTCGGGTTACTTCCCAGTCACCCTCAGCCTGCCCAGTCTGGCACTTCCCCCAGCACATCTGAGACAGAAACCTCTGCAGAGCAGAGGAGTTATCTCCCCACTCTAAAATGCAGGTGAATGAAGTGATCATTAAACTCTTGACACTGGCAGCCTAAGAAACTGAAATGCTCTGCTTTGGGTCTCTAATCCCCAGAGCACTTCTGCCTTCTGCAGAGCAGACTGTTGGGGCTGGTGAAGCAGAGAGCACTGCTGCAAATACACTTGCTAGTCAATACCTGCTCTCCAAATCTCCTGGGAAGGTCTGTGGCATTAAGAGACAGGTCGAGCAGACACGTACCCACTTATTTTGGCTTATAAATGTTCCTCCTGCTCCTGGGATCAGTATGTTTGCAACAAGAGATGTGAAAATAAGAGTTCGGAGCATTACAGCAACAAAGCCTTCCCAACCAGCTGCAGCTACTGCCCCTCTTCATTCACACCTGCACACCCCCAAATCCCTACTTACAGGAGCCTGGCACAAAAAGATTCACCTCACAGCAAGCTTGGAGTAACCAAACTCACCCTGCATAAGCTCCAGCAGGAGACAGAAGGAATGTTTTCCATTTCGGTGAGTTCTAGGATGCTTGGCACCTCTCACCTGAGGGGCAGGCTGCTGGTGCACAGCGAGGGAGGAGGGTCAGGACCCAAGTGTTCTTGCATGGAAAGCTCACACACACGCTTGCTAAACTGCACCTACCAGAATGTCAAAGCAAGCCTCTTGGCTGCTGCCACAGAACATGCCTTATTTAATGAGCTGTGAACTGTGCAAAGACCATGAAGCCTCTGAGGAGCAGACCAGAGCTGCTCCTGAGCCCCAGGAACATGGGTGGCTCAGTATCAGGTTTGGGCTGGGTGACATCTTCATTCCCTACTTCCCTCCCACCTCCCTCTACAGATGACAAGATGACAGGACAAATGTTTTCTCCATGAGAAATCTTTATTCATTTTATCAAGACAAACAACAGAGAATTACTCTCATCAGACTAACGTGGTGCTTTTCAAACTGTGGTCCCCCTAACAGTTTAAAACTCTATTTAAGCCAAGAGACAGTGTCAGTGAACTACACAAACAAGCTGCTATCTGCCTGCAGTAAAACAGGCTTCTGTATTTTTATGACTGACTATAAAGGGTATGGCCAGTACTAAAGTTGTCTGGTATTTATTACAAGAGTCTGATTTATTTTTGTCAGCTCCTTATTACTTTGCCATATTCTTCATTTTTGTGCCAACACTTTCTGAAAACGACCCACGACCTCGGAATTGTCAGAAAGCTCTGGCTAAAGCTGCTCTGCCATTTCCAACAGCAACACTGAGAAGCATTTTATGAATGTTAACTTCTGGCAACAGGTTCTTAGGGAAGCTTTAATATTTCTATGTTTTAACAAGTATTTCCTGGGTTTTAAGTCAAAGCAGTAACTAGGCTGTGCTTGACCTCCATGGTGCTGGCCCAAGTGCCTCCACACAGCAGTTCCTTCAGAGAGGTAAGAGGATTTCATGCCAGAACAGCTGCTGTGGGCCAACATCAGGAGAAAGAACCAGGGCACATCCTCCCCGTGCTCTCCTTGCCCTCTGCTCTTAGTCCTAACCTAGCACGGGGAATTCCATTGTCTGGATCAAGGCAAAAATGGACCCTGAGGGCAGAGAGACCTTGATGGTGGGAAGAGATGGGTACCTGGAGCAAGCAGAGGGGACAGGTGGGAATCCAGAGAGGGACAGAGAAACTCAGGGAGCTGGACACAGCAAAAGGGTGGGGAGAGCCAGGAAAGAGAGAAGGGAAAGGGACTGAAGAGTAAGCAGGGAGAGGCAAAACACAACCAGGGAAAGGTGGAGGAGGGAAATTTGGTCTGCCCAAGTCATCTGAAAACACATTTGCACTTGATCAACAAGGGTATTTGTACTGAGATGGGAACCTGGGGTGTGGATGTTGCATTGAGATAAAGTGCAGAAGGAGAACAAGGGAGGACAGAGAGCTCTCCACTGATCTCAGCCTCGCTCTGCCTCTGCTGGCAGCAGCATCCAAGGAANGTACCTGGAGCAAGCAGAGGGGACAGGTGGGAATCCAGAGAGGGACAGAGAAACTCAGGGAGCTGGACACAGCAAAAGGGTGGGGAGAGCCAGGAAAGAGAGAAGGGAAAGGGACTGAAGAGTAAGCAGGGAGAGGCAAAACACAACCAGGGAAAGGTGGAGGAGGGAAATTTGGTCTGCCCAAGTCATCTGAAAACACATTTGCACTTGATCAACAAGGGTATTTGTACTGAGATGGGAACCTGGGGTGTGGATGTTGCATTGAGATAAAGTGCAGAAGGAGAACAAGGGAGGACAGAGAGCTCTCCACTGATCTCAGCCTCACTCTGCCTCTGCTGGCAGCAGCATCCAAGGAAGGAAGCCCCAGCTATTTTCCATCCCCAACAGCAGCAGAGAAATGAGATGAACTGTTGGCTCTTGTGCCAATCATGGCACTAATACACAGAGAAACAGGTGAAATTATTTGCTGCAGGGGGTTTGAAGCTCCCAGAGCCCCGACCAACCACCGTACAGCATTTAGATGACTGACCTGCTCTTTGTTTTACTCTGTGTTTTTCAAAGTGATGGAAGCAAACACAAGAAAGAGGGCTGTTGAAATTCATTCACTGCTTGAGGATTTGAAGGTACCTCTCCCCCATCCCAGGAAATCCTAAGAGGCAGAGGGCTGCTCTCCAAACCTTCACCCTCCAGAAGGCATTCCTGACACCAGGAGTCTGCTCAGGTGCATTGCCTGTGAGCAGCTGGATTGCACAAGCAGGATCCAGAGACCACATCCATACACTTGGATTTCTGCTAGTGGTGGATGACACTAGAAAACTTGCCTCAAATTCCATCTCCAGGAAAGAGTATATCTTCATATAGTACTCATATATGAGTGCTATCTTCAATAGTGAACAGAAATCCTTTCCCCTTCTACAGAGATCACATTCAGCACTGACATGCAAGCTAACAAACAGTTCATTTCTAGCTCCAAAGCCCTGTCCAGCTTGAAAGACAAATACAAGGCTGTAAGACTGCAGACCATTTCACAAGCAGCTGCTTTATTAAACAGCTTCTCTCAGATTTCCCCCAGGATGTCCAGTTAAAAACTGGTGCCTATCCCAGCTGAAATATTAGTATTTTTGAGAATATGTTTGTGTGTGTATATAAATCTACAGAGAGAAAGAGAACTTGCATGGATCTTAAGCCAGATAAAGTGAGAGAGGTTCTGTAGAAATAAAAACAAAGTCCCCACCCTTCCTAAATTTGGAAATTTTAAAATCCTATACTTAGACAAATAAACAGAAAGGCCAAACCTCTGTGCACTCATCAGCCCCTCCTGCAAGAGGTTTCTGAGCAGGGTATCCCCGTTTCTCCTGAGCACAGGTTACAGACAGCAGCACACAACACTCCAGCTCTGTGTTCACAGCTTTTGCCACCAGCTTTCCAATAGCCTCAGACCAGTTTGTACCCCAAGTCAGGGAAGTTTGAGACCCCCCTTTTCCCCTCACCTATTCTTTTGTCTCATAGGAGCTGTGAGGACAGCCACGTTCTAGACCAGAATCACTGAAGCCTGAGAGTGGAGATTGGGATGATTGGTATTTCACTATCAGCTCTTTCCTCTAAGCACCTCCTTAAGGCAGGAACACTTTGCCACACGTTTGGCCAGGGGATCAGGGAGAGAGCTCTTGTAGATCCCTGGGAGCCAACACATGCTCTGCTTACACCTTACTGATGGAGAAACACCCGGAGCGACAGCGGAAACACCTCTGAGATCAGCCACGAAAGCCACCAGCCTTGCCAACAACAGAAGAAAACACCACCACTGAGCTGCCCACCCCGGAGAGCACCACCCAGCCCCTAGAGGAGCCACGAAGCAGAAGGGTTTGGGGGGTTGGGAGTCTGGGCACCCCCCTCAGGCTCTTTACCTGTCTCGGCGTCGCCGCGGGGTGCGCGGCAATAGCAGCAGTCCATGAAGATGACGTAGTTGAACACGTTGAAGAACAGCCCCGTGATGCCCACGACCAGGACCAGCAGGGCCTTCTCTGTCTTCTGGGGGTTGATGAACCTCTTGATGGCCTCCACCAGGATGCTGAACATCAGGGCCGTGGCGAAGACCGAGTTGCCGAAGGCTCCCAGCACGTCGGCCCGGCCGAAGCCGAAGGTGTTGGCCTTGTGCCACCGCACGCGGCTGAAGCGCACCCCGAACAGCCCGATGATCATGGAGATGAAGTGGGACAGCACGGCGAAGGCGTCCGACGCCAGCGACAGGGAGTTGCCCACGTAGGCCACCGAGATCTCCACGGCGAAGAGCACGAGGCTCACCCCGCACATGAAGATCAGGCGGCTGCTGCGGCCCGAGTAGCGGCCCATGCCTGCTGCCTGCCCCTGCCAGCCACAGCTCCCTGCCCGCTGCTGCCTGCCCCTGCCCTTCACCTGCCAGCGCTGCCCGCATGCCACAGCCTCTTTTATAGGAGGCAGTAAAGCAATCAGCCAGTGTAAAGGGCAGTTTGGCAAGGCTCGTCACAGGGAGGCAGCCTGGAGACTCCAGTCAGTGTGAGGGTTCCACCCTCAGGAAGCTCTTTCTTTCTCTCCACACGACCAATAATAAACCACAGGAGAGTACCAGGAGCACCACCAATAATAAATCAAGGCAGAGTACCAGGAGCATCAGCACTTCTGCTCTGTCCAGTGGTACTGACCTAGAAAACTGAGTCAGGCCCAGACAGCAGAGCACAGGCTGGCTCAGAATTTTAAGCAGTCACACATTTATTTTGCTTAAAACTCTCCCATTATCAATTTCTGGTGCCAGTAACTTCAGCAGTGAGAAAATCCTACTGCATGGCTTTGGGAGAAGCCATCTGAAACCCATGCTAGGTGGACACTGTCAGAACAGAATAAATGTGAGCTGCCCGTAAGGGTCACTGAACGTGAAAAACTAAAACAACTGCTCTTCCCTTTGAGCTCTCAGCTGCTACTTCTGGCACATTTTGACATTGCCCATGAAAACTGAGCAAAGCTGGAGGGTATTTCTACATATGGGCTTAAAATGAACCCAAAGCACATGCTTTACTGCCCACTTGGAAAACCCTGCCTATCTCAAAGTAATCCTCAGGCACTTGTGGAGTCAGATCTGGGGGAAGCACAACCAGAAGAGCTGCAGAATCCTGGTGCCACTTGTGGAGCAGAGCGAGAACCTGAAGCAGTCACTTCTCTGTCTCTAGTGTACACATCATTAGTGCACACACCAGTGAGGTAAATTTGGCTGCTAATGGCACACTGGGCAATACAGGTGATAAGACCAGGGCCTTTCTTGAGGAGCTTATGATGCAGTTAGTGTTTGACCTGCCCATCTGTGCACACAGTTACAGGGTAAAACGGAAAGGAACTATATGCAGTACAGCCCTGGAGAGATAAGATAATAATGCTGATAACCTGAGCTGACCAACTGTCCCTGCTGACCTCAGACTTCCCAAGGTAATTTAGTTTAAAAAATCAAACACCATCCCCCCAACATGCATTTCTTTTTTTGCTCACGGGGTTTCAACAGCCAAGATGTTGATGTTTAAAGTCCAGTTTGTTAGAAGCCTGGTCTGTCAACAGCTGTAATTTAACATTTGGTCATTTGTCTCTCTACAGCTGCAACTCCTGGGGGCTCCTCTCCCCACTCTGTTTTCAAAGCACCACTAACCCTAGTAAGGTGAATGATTAGAACTAATTGCAGTATTAAAGCTATTACTTGCTCTTCATACTCTCCATCATCTCCTGTGTTACTTCTATCCCGGCTATTTCTATAGTGTTTTCTTCTTATATTAAGGTAACCTACAGCTATTCCATTATCTGAACTAGAGAACAAGAAAAGTGAGAAATTTTTTTTTCAAGCTACTCTCCTTTCAATGGGAACAGAACTAGGTCAAACTTCAGAGCTCTCCAAAGTCCTGCCTTACCCAAGGATGCAATTACCAAAACAAGAGCTCCAGCTAAATGAAGCACTCTCTTTTACAGGACAGCTCAAATGCTCAATATCTTCTATTTTGCTAATAATGGGTAGCACCCTGTTAAGGCAGCTCCCCTACATCCCACCTTACTCTGCTATTTAAATCCAAATAAAACTGTAAGAACTAAGGAACACACAGTTCTATTATAAACACAAAGCAGTATCATTTAATCAGCTGTAGTCTATTATTCTGATTCCTATACTTTTTTTTTCTAACAGCCCCCATCTCCTCAGAGTCTAGAAGCTTTCATGCCAGTGTAAGGAGCATGGATAGCTCAGATCATCCTTCTGGAGAAAGGTTACTCCACATGTGACATGTCTGTCACGGGCAGAAGATCTGGGGAAGATCACCAGAGAGATACCTGCAGGTGACTCATCCACATTCCAGACACTTCAAGCCCTCCTATGATCAGGAAGAATCATGCTGGGGAAAAGGAAGGAGGAAAACAACAAACAAACCCACAAACCCAAACAATAAAAAAGGGCTGGCCTTCTGTGAACTCTCTGGCTTCAAACAAACCTGGATGTAGGTTGAGAGCACCTAATTTCTAAGAAGAGTGCTGTCAACATGTTTACTCATGCATTTGATCCAGTCAACTGGCTGAAGGTTGGCTGTTTGTTCCAGCTGATAAGGCTGCAAGCAGTGCTAGACCCTGCACTGAGTTTTGCCTTTCCTTCCTTCTACACTAACAGCTTTCCCACCTCATTTCAGTGTTGTGCTATTTCAGTGGGAGCTGAAAGTGTTCATCTATTCCTAATGATTTCTTCTGCTCTCTCAGAAAATCCCAACCCTCCTGTCCCTTGTGCCTGAGGACCCTGAAGCTGCTGCAAGCCCTCTGGAGACAGCTGAGGCTGGAACTCATCACTCTGGTGTTTCTACTGATGTTCTTTGCTTCTCCCCACACCCCTCTTGTCAATCCTATGCTCAGAGTGGAAATAATTTTGTTCTTTTAAAATAATTCTGTACCTCTGCCACATCCAGCCTTCTCTGGTAAAACACCACCTAGTAAGTGCAAGAAAAGCAAAAGGTTTTATAAACATGCTATAGAAATAAGCACAGCCTAAAATCAGCCCTGAAAACACCTCTCTGCAGACTACCTTGGCATTAGGCATTGCAGTGTCCCTGAGACCAGCAACTGCTGCTTTACAAGAGAAACAGCACTTTGCAAAGCAGCTGCAAGAAGTGGCACTCACCTGCATCCTGCTGACACTATGGCATTGTTCTGATACAGCCTTCCCAACCCCTTTTAGAATAGGGTGGAAACATTCCTTCCAACACCTGTCTCCAAAGGGAGGTTTCCAACCATGCCTACACATTAGCAGCAGGTCTGCTGAGAACTGGAAGGTCTGAAGGCAAGATTAAAAGGTGTTTTCTCTGGAGAGTGCATGTTGGCACACTAAGCCATTTCTCTCCAATCTTCCAGGCATTTTCTGAAGGTGCAGGAAGAGACAAGCACCCAAAGAGAAAAGACACGGGCACAGGGCACCCATCCTCCCCTCTGACAGCACAGGAAACACCCAAGCAGCACACATTACAGCTCACAATACATGTTTATTATTGAGATGTTTACAGAAAAGTCTGTGAATTCCTGCTAGCCTAGGACTGACACTGGGGGAGTTCATGGGTTATGGCTTTGGCTTTTGAGTCGGATAAAAATCGCAAAATGGATCAAGTTTGGGGCTGTTTCATCTTCTTAAAAAAAGGTCAATTCACAGATAAAGGAGAAGGTGTTGTCACTAATTAATTTAGTAGCTACGACCAAATAAGGTGTAAAACTTGGCAGGGTTTTTGCCACAGACACATCTTGCCCCAGACTGCAGCTCACGGAGAGGCTGGAAAGGTATGCAGAGGCTTTTTGCTCCCATGGAGGGGGCACCAGGCTCAAGATCTTGATCCCTGAANTGTTTTCAAAGCACCACTAACCCTAGTAAGGTGAATGATTAGAACTAATTGCAGTATTAAAGCTATTACTTGCTCTTCATACTCTCCATCATCTCCTGTGTTACTTCTATCCCGGCTATTTCTATAGTGTTTTCTTCTTATATTAAGGTAACCTACAGCTATTCCATTATCTGAACTAGAGAACAAGAAAAGTGAGAAATTTTTTTTTCAAGCTACTCTCCTTTCAATGGGAACAGAACTAGGTCAAACTTCAGAGCTCTCCAAAGTCCTGCCTTACCCAAGGATGCAATTACCAAAACAAGAGCTCCAGCTAAATGAAGCACTCTCTTTTACAGGACAGCTCAAATGCTCAATATCTTCTATTTTGCTAATAATGGGTAGCACCCTGTTAAGGCAGCTCCCCTACATCCCACCTTACTCTGCTATTTAAATCCAAATAAAACTGTAAGAACTAAGGAACACACAGTTCTATTATAAACACAAAGCAGTATCATTTAATCAGCTGTAGTCTATTATTCTGATTCCTATACTTTTTTTTTCTAACAGCCCCCATCTCCTCAGAGTCTAGAAGCTTTCATGCCAGTGTAAGGAGCATGGATAGCTCAGATCATCCTTCTGGAGAAAGGTTACTCCACATGTGACATGTCTGTCACGGGCAGAAGATCTGGGGAAGATCACCAGAGAGATACCTGCAGGTGACTCATCCACATTCCAGACACTTCAAGCCCTCCTATGATCAGGAAGAATCATGCTGGGGAAAAGGAAGGAGGAAAACAACAAACAAACCCACAAACCCAAACAATAAAAAAGGGCTGGCCTTCTGTGAACTCTCTGGCTTCAAACAAACCTGGATGTAGGTTGAGAGCACCTAATTTCTAAGAAGAGTGCTGTCAACATGTTTACTCATGCATTTGATCCAGTCAACTGGCTGAAGGTTGGCTGTTTGTTCCAGCTGATAAGGCTGCAAGCAGTGCTAGACCCTGCACTGAGTTTTGCCTTTCCTTCCTTCTACACTAACAGCTTTCCCACCTCATTTCAGTGTTGTGCTATTTCAGTGGGAGCTGAAAGTGTTCATCTATTCCTAATGATTTCTTCTGCTCTCTCAGAAAATCCCAACCCTCCTGTCCCTTGTGCCTGAGGACCCTGAAGCTGCTGCAAGCCCTCTGGAGACAGCTGAGGCTGGAACTCATCACTCTGGTGTTTCTACTGATGTTCTTTGCTTCTCCCCACACCCCTCTTGTCAATCCTATGCTCAGAGTGGAAATAATTTTGTTCTTTTAAAATAATTCTGTACCTCTGCCACATCCAGCCTTCTCTGGTAAAACACCACCTAGTAAGTGCAAGAAAAGCAAAAGGTTTTATAAACATGCTATAGAAATAAGCACAGCCTAAAATCAGCCCTGAAAACACCTCTCTGCAGACTACCTTGGCATTAGGCATTGCAGTGTCCCTGAGACCAGCAACTGCTGCTTTACAAGAGAAACAGCACTTTGCAAAGCAGCTGCAAGAAGTGGCACTCACCTGCATCCTGCTGACACTATGGCATTGTTCTGATACAGCCTTCCCAACCCCTTTTAGAATAGGGTGGAAACATTCCTTCCAACACCTGTCTCCAAAGGGAGGTTTCCAACCATGCCTACACATTAGCAGCAGGTCTGCTGAGAACTGGAAGGTCTGAAGGCAAGATTAAAAGGTGTTTTCTCTGGAGAGTGCATGTTGGCACACTAAGCCATTTCTCTCCAATCTTCCAGGCATTTTCTGAAGGTGCAGGAAGAGACAAGCACCCAAAGAGAAAAGACACGGGCACAGGGCACCCATCCTCCCCTCTGACAGCACAGGAAACACCCAAGCAGCACACATTACAGCTCACAATACATGTTTATTATTGAGATGTTTACAGAAAAGTCTGTGAATTCCTGCTAGCCTAGGACTGACACTGGGGGAGTTCATGGGTTATGGCTTTGGCTTTTGAGTCGGATAAAAATCGCAAAATGGATCAAGTTTGGGGCTGTTTCATCTTCTTAAAAAAAGGTCAATTCACAGATAAAGGAGAAGGTGTTGTCACTAATTAATTTAGTAGCTACGACCAAATAAGGTGTAAAACTTGGCAGGGTTTTTGCCACAGACACATCTTGCCCCAGACTGCAGCTCACGGAGAGGCTGGAAAGGTATGCAGAGGCTTTTTGCTCCCATGGAGGGGGCACCAGGCTCAAGATCTTGATCCCTGAAATAAAAGTATTTATTTATCAGTATGCTGTCATTCAAAAATAAAGTGGCAATAAAGTGTATTATACATAAAATCTCAGTACACCAACTGGTCTGAAAGTTTCAGCACTAACAGAGTAAATGTATTGAATGATGCAGGACATCAAGTCAAGGGTGAGGACTGCACATCAGTAGTATATATGAAGGCAACTCAATTCCTGTCTTATATACAAACTATTTTGATTTTGACAGGTTCTTTGCAGTTGCCTTTTACCTGGCAGTGGTCTTCTTGATCCAATCCTCACACTCAATTTCCCCACAAAAAGGGATTTGTACAATCTGAAGCAGGGGGAGATAAAAAAAAGAAAATTAAAATAAAACAAATAGAACAGTTATACATCTACAAAGAAAAAAAAATCATACTGTGAATGAGGGTTGCTCAGCTGTAGCTTGCATTCAAATTTCCATTTTTAGTGCTAAATTCTCCATTTGCTTTGAACTGGAACATACCTTTATAAGGCTTTATTCACACCAGAAAGGGTGTTAAGTGCTGAGCATGACAGAATGCCACCAACTCCTTACCTTCCCTGAATCAAGCTCTTTCTGAAAATCCTCCATAGTATTGGCCACCACCATATGACTTTTTAGGTCCTCAGAAGCTCTAAGACAAAATAACAAACACACAAAGAATTGGTCATGGCAGATTTGTGCACATAACCTCACCAGCCAAATGACATGAGCTTGAGTCAGTCAAAACGTCACAAGAGCAGATCTAGATCAATTTGAATCCTCATCAGGTTCTGTGTTCCTACCATTTCTGCCCTCAATGCTGATTAACTGCCAGCAGGGTGTTCTGCAGCTGCTGCACCTTCCACCACCTTAATTCACCCTGTTGTGCACATCAGTTCAACACTGATCAGCTTCAGGGAGGAAAAGGCAAGTGCTACAGATGCAATTCTTGTCCTTTTTTTTTTTTTTTGTGTTCTACATCTACCCAGCAAAGTGCTTTAACTAGGTAAAAACATTCTGCTTGTAAGCAACTCTGACCACCACAGGAGGAAGGAGGAAAATTAATCTGCTGTGGTGCCAGAGCAACACTCTGCTCCTTTTCAGTGCACTTACCCTGCCAACTTGCACCGACAGACACGTTAAGTGACTCTGGCATTTGACTGCTTGTAAGAAAACAATATTATGAAAATCAGTAGGATGTCAGGTCTTAAAAGACACTTCTGAACACAGAACTTCAACAGAAGATTCTTGGGCAGCTTTGTGTCCTTTAAAATTCCCTACCAGAAGCATCTTTTAGATGAATCCTGTCTATTCTTATCCCATGAGTTATTTATGGTGTATTTGATAATACACAGTTTACAACCTTTCTGCTTCATTAGCACAATAGGACACTTCTATAACTGTGTATGAAGAGGCAGAGAAATGAAATGTGACAAACATATGCCTAACCTGTCTTTCTCCACAGATGAACCAGTAACATGAGAAATTCTGACTGCATCTGATCAGCACAGCCATTTATTCTACCTCTCATTTTACCTGTTGTAAAGGTTAGCATGGATCTCCTCCAAAATCTGCTTCAGCTTATCTTCTGCCTCGTGTTCAGACAAGGTCAGCTTCTGCCCTGTGTCTCTTCTAACAGCTACAAACTGCTGGCTTTTCATGTCTCGTGGTCCCACTTCAACCCTCACTGGGACACCCTTCATTACAGAGAAGCAGAAGTCATGGTAAGTCACTCTTCATTTTCTCTCTCTGCCCCTCCAAGCCCAGTCTGAGGAGAATCACTACACACTGAACAAAACATCAGCACATGTTCCATGGTATATTCCAAATCTCCTGTTCATGTCTGTCCTTCCATCCCCACTGCTCTAGCTCAGGCTGCCCTGTGCCAACACAGGACTGCTGACAGCTGAAGCACAACTGAGACACCCAGACAGGGCAAATCAGACTCTGGAATGATTAAGACTCCTTTGGTCAGTTTTAGTGACACCTTTTAATTCTCTTTTCACAGAACACTTTCCACTGTGAGAGCAGCAATTAGCAGAGTTGTGTTAAATACAGCCCCAATATTGACATACACTGCACAGAGCATTTGAACAAACAGCTGCTTTATTTATGTATAAGTTTTTATGCTTCATCAACTCTGGCAATCAGAGATATGTTATTTCTAATCTGACATATATTATCAGACAGAAAGTTTCCATTTTACTAGTCAGTTAAGAGGGTACTGAGTTTAACTGGTTTTCTCCAGATCCTGCTAATGTGTCTGAAGCTGCACACCTTCTTTCAGAGAAATTAAGAGCTAAGTGCAAATGCATTTTGGTGGGTGGGGTTTTGCTTTTTTGCCTTCTTTTTTCCCCCCAAGGGAAATCTAACCAGAAGCTAAAAAGCTAAAAACACCACAGAGTGTTCAAGAGGTGAACAGGAGAACTAAAGACATTTACCCAAGCTTTCCACACATTCTGTGCTCTGCAATCTCTTGAAGTTCACAGCTTCCAAATGAATCCCTCTACCTCCCCCTCCTCCTATTTATTCTAAAAAGTATTACTAATACAGCAAAATCTGTCTGAAATGTGAAATATCTCCTTCAATTGCAGAGCTACACAAAAAGCTATTTGAAGCTGTTGTCAACAAGCAGTTTAAACTGAATATTCTAGTTTAGGACGTAAAAAAAAAAAAAGTGATCCACAATGAAAACTTGGAATGTGTCTGGAATTTCTAACTGTAATATTATTTTCCAGTGAAAGAAGGATGCCTTATGGTCACACAGGAAGGCTTCCTAAAGAACAATGGGACTAATACCAGACATTATAAAATAAGTAGCAATGACTTGGCTCTTTTTGGAGCTAACATCAGAAACCTGCTAAGCTGAGGAGCACATAAGGTAAGCTACTTTCTAGTTCATTTTTGTACCACTCATTCTAGTAGCCTAATATTTTTTACCCCATGAATTTCCTTATCAGTGCTCAATGAAATGAGTACCCTTTGCCTGCAATTAGTCTGAAGAGGAAGTTTATGTGTTTATACCACATTAGTCTGTGGTATAAAAAACATCATCTGCCCCAAGCTGTGCCTTCTGCCACCCTGATAAACCTAATATTCCTTTAAAAGTCTCCCACGTGTTCACTGAATTACAGCTCCATTAAAATAGAAAAATAAAATTAAAAATTACATGAAGGGAAGAGAACTTGAACACAATGGGAACTCTGAGCAACTCGGGGAGCTTCCATCATCTTCTGCTGAAGATTAACATATTGAACTAGGTAAAAATCCAGAACAAAACTGTAACATCACTCATTGTATTATTCAATTCCTAATTACCATTGTCTTACTCAACTACTGTATGTGGAAAACATGGTAATTTTGCAGTAATTAATTTTTCTATTTTGAATGGGGCTCTAATACAGTGAAGACATGTTGGGAGATTTAAAGTGTGCCAAGAAGGTATTGTTGTGACCCTGGAGACGCTTCAGCGTTAGCACAGATTTTTCAAGCATGCAAGTAACTTGTACTGTTTAATTTCATTTTCTAGGTGCATAAAGAGGAAACTTGGAAGTTCAAAAGTCAGTCATGACATGCAAGTGCTGGCAGAGGGGGTCTCAGAAAACATCTTTTCTTCATTTCTTACTAAAAGTGATCACTGCTGAGGCAGAAACTCTTCATTTAGAGGAATCTGCCTTCAGAACGCAAGGCACACACAACCTGCCCCACACATGCACCCCACACAAGCTTCAGAAGCCCCTGTAGAAAGATGTACCTTGAGCTCCCAGTGGTTGAACTTCCAGCCCGGGGAGTAGTTGTCCCTCAGGTCAGCCCGCACGCGGACGGCAGCGGCCAGGAGCCGGCTGCGGTACTGCCCACACTTCCTCAGCAGAGCCTCCCTCTCCTCCTCACACAGGGCATTGGTGATTCCACAGGGAATAATCACAACCTGCAATGGAACATGACCTCAGGCCACACAGAACCATAGCTCCTAGCTGCACAGAACCATGGCTCCCAGCTAGTATCAAAACTGAAGCCCAACACTGCGACCCTGTGTCCCAGTAATTTCTTTCAAGCCATCAGGATACATTTCCCTTTTCATCCATGTGATATCACTAGATTATTTTACATGGATGGGCTAGTAAAGGGAGCTTGTCCACCCTAAGAACCCTAGCGACTTATCAAACAGCACACTGTAACTAGACAGATCCTATCCCAAGTCTTCCAGGTACCCGACATGAAACACTCACCAATGCCAAGACAAGAAAAGAAACTTCCAAGTTTCTTCCAAGTTTCAAGAAAAGAAAAGTCCAAGACAAGAAAAGAAATGGCACTTGAGGCATTTTTACACACCTGAACACATGCTACTCGAGGTGGAAGGACCAATCCCATGTTATCTCCATGGATCATTGTCATCACACCAATAGTTCGAGTTGTGATGCCCCAGGAATTCTGATAAGCAAACTGTTTTTCTCCTGGTTTCTTGGGATCTTCAAATACAATTTCAAACATCTTTGAGAAATTCTGCCCTAGATGATGTGAAGTGGCTCCCTGAAAATATTTGCACACAGAAAATTCCATTCAGTGTGAAGTTAAAGATATCAGGCATCAGTTTAAGGCTTTCATCTTAGTGTATTTACTGGAAAAAAATAATCTGATAAGAAAATACCTGGATAGCTCTTCCACTGGCAGATATAAATGCCTCTACAGTGGTTGTATAATCACCCCCAGCAAATTTCTCCTTCTCTGTCTTCCTTCCCTTCACAACTGGTATTGCCAGGAGATCTTCATACACTTGAGCATACAGATCAAGTATCTGCATCACCTATAGTGAAGAAACTGTCTTAAGAATTACTTAGCATTTTGCTTCTGCTGAATTATATTTTTATATGCCAAAGTAGAAATCTTAATGTAACACTTTCTCAAGATTGTGATTAAAAACACAAGATTTCTTCTGTTGCTTTAAACTTTGACTGTTACTTTCTATGAATCAAATAGCAACAACTAGAAATGATGATGGAAAACAGAAGTCACTGCAGAAATGCCAGTCCAAGGGTTAAATTGACTTCTAGCTTCCATCTAAGAGTCTGAACATCTATGTAAATAAAGACAATCCAGGATGCTCCAGGAAACATCTGTCTTTTAGGCCAAGGAAGTATAACCGTTTCTTGAAGCCAACACGTGAGTGCACGATGTGGATTTTTAAGGAAAACACAAAGTAAAATGTTTGTGTTGCTGTGGAGCAAGGTAAGTTTTGAAAGGAAAAGCACCATATGATGTGGTTTTTACCTCCTCTGCTGCCTCTTCATACGTTGCAAAGGCTGTGTGGCCCTCTTGCCAAAGGAACTCCCGTGTGCGAAGGAAAGGCTGCGGGTGTTTGAACTCCCAGCGCTGGGGGGAACAAGAGCTCAATGTGTTAGTGCAGATCACAGCTAAAAAGAACTGTCAGAATATAAAAAGCTCACTATTCACACATCTCTACTTAATATAATTAACAACATACACTGCTACAGCGTGCTATGCCAAAAATAGTGATAAACACAACTGCCAGGACCACCATCACCCTTCTGACATGAACTAAGTGCTGTGATCAGCACCATCCTGTCATGCCCAGGCAAAATGATTGACCTGCATTGTACTGGTGATTCAACAGCCCCCCAGAACACCTACCACAACACTGCACCACTGGTTAAGCTTGATAGGAAGATCCCTGTGTGACTGCACCCACTTTGCATAGGCAGGATACATGACTGTAAAGAGAAAGCAGGTTTGGGTCTTGTACAACACAGACAGTTTATGACAAACTTTCTTTTTGCTACATGCAAGCTTGACATTCTCTGCTCTGAGAATTGTGCTTCTAAGTTTAATTTTCCTTAAAACAGTTTTTGTCTTAAAACACAGCATTTGCCCTGAAAGGAGCACTTTCACTTTATCCTGTGCCTCTGCAAAATAACTTGCTTGCTGCTGGTCAAAGTACCATCCAAAGCTTATTATCTCATGACACTATTTAAGTCACTTCCTTACAAGCATGTAAACACATCTAGGGTCACAAACAGAAAGGTCACTGAAGGCATAAAGATTTCAGGATGCTATACCACACCTGAATATCAGCTATAAACTCATCCAGCCTTAGGTCTTGAAATGTTTAAATTGCTCAAGGAACACTTTCGTAAAAGTGAGTTTCTCAGCTATAGTCAAAAGTATGTGCAAAACTGAAGTGAATTTTGAGGTGAAAAAGTTTTATTATATACAATATAAATCAGACAGGCCAGTGTGTTTTTCAGTCAAAGCAAGTCAGTCTTTAGTGTATTAGTGGAAAAACTCAGAGTGAACATTTGCTAGGAGTCCATTCAAGGGAACTCCCAGTGGTGTGGAATTTGCAATGAGCATCAGCAAATGTAGGAGGTTTCAATGAGGAGTTACAGAAAGCTTTCTACCAAACAGGGTTGCACTCCTGGCTATAAGCTATACTAAACCTGCCTGCTGCTTTCACAGCCCAGCTGCAGGAAGAGATGTACCTGTTTCACTGGTGGGACGAATAGCAATTGGTTCAGCTAGGTCTGTCTTCCCAGACCTGGTGACCCAAGCAACCTGACAGAAGGAAAAATAAATAAATAAATAAAAAATCCCCATAATGTAAAAAGCCAACCAAAGCAAGTTTGAAAAATTCTCTACTCTCACATTCAGCCACAGACTAAATGCTGGGCCTTCCTGTACTCAGATTAAACCAGCAGCTGGACATGTACCTCAGGAGCAAAGTCAGCAATATGAGTCTTCTCTTTCTCCAGGGCAGCCTGGGACACAAACATGGGGAAGTAGCAGTTTTCCACCCCAAGTTTCTTGATCTCTGCATCAAAGAAGTTCTTGATAGCTTCCCAAATAGCGTAAGCCCACGGCCGAAGGACGTAACAGCCACTCACATCATAGTATTCAATCATCTCTGCTTTTGTGATCACCTTCCAAAAGATAGTTCAGATAATGAAGCTTAATTTCATACACAAAGAACATTCAGTAATTCAAGTGTGGCAAGAAATCAAGGAGAGGCTCCTCCTTAAAAATATTTGTGCTCAAAAAGTTAGCAAAGGTACTCTTTAAGGTCACTTTTGTTATACATAAATGGAGATGATCCTACACAGACCTATACAGGGGAAGGTGTGAAATGGTTCATGCTCATCTTTTTTACAGCTTCCTACATTTATTCAGCTCTTCCATCCAGACATTTCTATTTAAGACCATGATAGCAATGGAAGGAAAAGGGAAAAAAAGCAAGTAAAACAATTAAAAAAACAACCAAACAGAAAGACAAGATAAAATGTAAATCCAAAACAGATCTTGGTTTATAAGAGAACAAAGTAATTCTTTAATTCACACTTACGTGCTCTTACCTGAGAGAACCAGTCTGCAAGGTTTTCTTCTTTTTTAGCTTCTAGCCCGAGCCTGGGGTGTTAGAAAAGAAGCAGAGTTGTGCTGGACAGCAGCTGGGGTGCTGGGAAGGGGAAGGTGGAAACTAATCTTTTATTTCAGAAAGCTAACTTCTTGCCCATTTTGTTCCTGGCTGCTAGGAATCACTAGTATTTCCTTACCTTGCTGGACAAGGCTATTTCATAAAAACAGCTCCCTTTCCTTTCTACTCTTTGAACCCTTCTAACTATCACCATCTAAGGACAGCATAATGGTGCACTGAAAAGCCCAAGCACCTCCAGTAAGAACCTAAGAGCAGTCAGACCTGTGTGTAAGGTGCTTTGCTTTTTATTTTTACAAATTCTGATCTAGCCAGTGGCTGCATCTCAGGAAATGTGCAGCTTAAATTCACCATTCCTGGGAATGTGTCACTGTTCAAGACAGAAAACTGACCATATGACATGAGAAACCTGTAAAACTCTCTATCTGATTAGAGGTAAATAGCTGGGGTTTCTGGCAAACAGATTAGATTGGATTTTTACCTGGTTTGTTTCTTAGGGCCTTGACCCTCTCCTGATCCACTTGAGGAGAGCTCATTACCACTTTGTCCTTGCAAAGGTTCTTTCTTTGGGCCATCATTTTGCTTCTGTTGCTTACTCTGCTTTTCAGACTTGTTGTCTTTCTCTTTCTTCTTCTTGTCTCTGTCATCAGCACCACTGGCAGAAACTGGTTTATAGTCAACTCCTGTAACAGACTTATACTGGGCTTTCAACTGAAGAAGCTCCTTAACAGCTGCATCTATCTTTTCCTTGAACAGCAAAAAGAATAAAAAGAGAAATTGATACAGAAATCACAGGAATAAAATGGCTCAGTCAAAATAACAGCATGGATCTGTGTACAGCTCTGTGGATGTCCACACAGGGCTGGGGGGAAAGTCTGCAGAGGCCATTCCTTGGTTTAAACATGTTAGCATTTAAAGGACCACACTGACAGGAATAATTTCTGAAGTATCTTTCTCAGAATTCAAATGCTGCCTATGGTGATTTTAAAATAGATTTTTAGATTTCAATGCATACATTACATGTTTATATTACAGGGTGTTTTTACCTTTTCTGCTTTTTCTGCTTTCAATTTCCTAACTTCATCTCCTTGAAGAGCTACTTTGCTGAACAGGGCTTGAGCTTCAGATGTGTCTGGACCACTGGGCCCTGGGTTTGATGCCTGAGGCAAAGCACCTTGAGCTACTGGGGGCTGTCCTGGCTTGTAGTCCTGCCCAGTCTTCTCCTTGTAGTCAGCTTTTAGGGAAAGAAGGAGTTTTACTGCTTCATCTATTTGATCCTGTATGGAGGACAAACAGCAGGGTGTACAGGTGAGAACTGGAGAGAACTGACAATGAGCATTGATTGTCAGGCGAAGAAAATAAAATTTCCAGCTACCAATAAACAGTTCATAATGAGGGGTGTCTCAATTAACTACTCTTCCCCAGACAAAAGGGGTATGTTTGAGAGCTGTACCAAAACACTCCCCATGCCACCTATCACCTACTACTCACTGCAGCAGAAACTACACTGAAAAATACAATAACCTGGTTTACAAAAGGGCTTAAAAACAACCAACCAACCAAATCAAACCAACCAATAACAGCAACAAAAAAACCCAAACAAACTTAACCCCAAAAAATCCAACAGAAAACCCAGCATGCCAACCCCACACCACTACATCCAGAGAAAAACAACAGCTGCTGAGGACAGACAGGTTTGTCTCCTGTTCTGCTCCACAACTACCACTCAACTTGGCACCACAGTTTGATGGCCCTGAGCCAGGCAGAAGGGAGCCTGAGAGTTACTAGGTGCAAGATTTCCCCCCAGTGGCAAAACATGCCCAGGCTGAGAGCTGCTGGCTGTTTGGTACTGTACCTTGGCAGCTCCCTCTGCCTTGAGCCTGCGGACCACCTCCCCCTGGCCAGCCACACGGGCATGCAGGGCTCTGCCATCCACCAGGCTGCAGGCTGCCAACTCACTGCAGCAGCCAGAAGATGGAAGTGGAGTAGAAAGTGTAGAGGGAAGAGATGAAGGTGGATTTCCAGGCTTGTACTCTGCACCTGTCTTTTGTTTATATTCTGCTTTTAGATTTAAGAGGGTTTTCACAGCCTCATCTATCTGTTCCTGAAGCAAGAGGAGAAACAGCAGTTGCAGATAGACAGAAATGACAGTGGTGCAACACAACAGCTGAGACAACATGAGCTTTACTAGAATAGCACTCACATAGCTCTAAGCTCTATAAGGTTTATTACAGCACCTTAACTTGCTAGTACAAGTTTTCATTATGAGTTCTGGGGCAAAACCTTTTAGCCAGAATACCTGCAAGGTGCTCATCAAAGGACCAAATCAAGCAGCATGTGTAAGGGCTGATTTCTGTGCCATTAACTCCCTCTGGTTGCAGCAGTCCCTGACTTTACACACTGGAGAATGGCAGCAAATACTCATGACTCTTAAAAAAAGGCCTTTTTAATGTATTTTCCAGGCTCTCCTTGCACTACCACAGACCTGATGAAGTCAGCTGAACAGACTTTGGGAAAGCACTTAATGGAATTTGGAAGTGGTGGCATCTTTTCATGCAGAGGGACCACTCACAGTGGTCTGTGCCAACCCAGACTAGGAAAGCATTGGTTTGGTCAGTCACCTTTGGAGCCTTGGCAGCTTTCAGCTTTCGGACCACTTCTCCTTGCTCTGCCACCCGAGCGTACAGAGCCTGACTGTCCAGGGTCTCACAGGCCTCCAGCTTTGAGGACTGTTTGCATTCAGATACTGGAGGATTTCCAGGCTTATACTCCTGGCCTGTCTTCTCTTTGTATTCTGCTTTCAAGGCCAGCAACTGCTTCACAGCTTTATCAATATCTTCCTTGGCTGCCTTCTTAGCTTTCAAGCCACGAACGATGTCACCCTGTGCAGACACCCTGTTGTAGATGGCCAGGTGTCCTTCAGGTGCAGGACAGCTTGGAGCAGAGGGAGCAACAGGTGGAGCAGACTTTCCTTTTACGGCTGAACCAGCCTTAGGAAGAAGAAAAAAGAAAGAAAAAAGGCCAGTATTGATGATGATGACCTCGTCCAGTGATAGATGCACAGCAGTACATTTTATGGCACTTTTCTGAGACACAAGGCTACCTCTTTCTTTGCAGTTTCAGCTTTGGTCTTCTCTTTTGAGCCAGAGGTTGGCATCTCTTTAGTGTGTCCATCAGGAATGTAAATCAAAATGCACGGGGCATCTTTACAGCTGTAAGGACTATAACAGGATTTACAGAAAACACAACAATAGAGGAAACACAAGACACACACAAAACATTTATTGAAACAGATGTTCTACTCTTTCTACCAAGTGCTCTGGCGGGATGACAAGTTGATCTGTGTACAGATGTCATTGCCCACACTCACCTAACCAGGGATCTGCCTTGATACCTGTTATGGACAAGTTTTCTGTGTGTTAGAATACCCTGGTGAAATGCAGTGTAATTTAGATGTCTGGTAGCTTGCTAAAGAGCTGTTACAATTAAACTGCATGTGCACACTCTAATGGGGAAAATGCTTGCTTTATTCCATAACACTGTTCCCTAATGTATACACCCAAAATCCTAAGGAAACCCTGATCTCTTTACCAAGTCCAAGTTACTGGGGTGCTTGGCTTGAAGAGGAATGCAGAAGCTAAAAGCCAGTCCCCAGGAATATTCCACAAAAAGGGAAAGGGGAAAATATCTGCAGGTAATGTTGGTCTTGCCAATGCAGGTGTGAAAACAACACAGCAAGCTAAAGGAGGCTCTCTGAAGAGCATTCCTAGGTAGCTTACCTCACTGGCTCATAGGGCTGATCACAAATGAAGAATCCTCTCCTCTGGAGTTGGATGATGTCCCCTTTCTTTAAATCCTTAAGGCACGGGTCTCCTAACATCAGTTCTTCTTGCTGCAAGTGTTAAAAAGAAATCAGCCCAAATCTAACAAATCACAAGGAATAGTAGGAAGTTCAGCAGAGCTGAGAGAGAACAGGGGTGACCTTCTGATCTTGGAAGTGTCTAAATGCCAGTTAATTCCAGGGGCAGTGGAACAAGAACTAGCAAGAAGATGCCATGTTATAAGAATGTATAAAGATAAAAACTCAAATTATTGGTCCCAGAAGTGTAAAAGGCAGGTGACACCTGAGAAAAGAACATGAGTCAAATCTTAATTCTGAAATGATGAAAGCTTACATGGAAACCCTGGAACAAGATATAACAGCACACCATTTACTTGCTGATAACTGCAATCTTTAACTTAAAAAAAAAGGAGTAACTTGATGGCAAAAAAACCCAACCCAAATACTGAAGTTTATGGAATTAAAGGAACAATAACTTACCTTGCTATTTTGGTTGATATATTGCTTGAAATCTTCATCTTTACCTAGAACTGGCTTAGTGATCAGATGCTCATAATTAACACAAACAGTTGGGATGAGAGGTGCACGTGGAGTTTCTGCTAGCCAAGTGATCTTTGTGGTTTTTTTGAAGTCCTTATTTTCCAGGTTCAACTTGGCATCTATAGACACAATTTTTCCACTTGCATTTCTACAGGAAAGCAGAAATAAGAGGAAAGCCAAAATGATTAGTTCTCACACTTCAGACCATCAACAGATTCACTAGAAAACAAGTGTTAAGAGTTCATTTCTGAAGTGTGAGTGACATAGGGAAGAAGTGTATTCACTGTTCTTGGAGTACTCCTATAATTTTCATTTCTTAATGATCAAGAATGGAAAAACCTCTACATATTTCTGTTCTCTGTCCCAGTGCACCCCTTTCTGAGACTGTCTCAACCATATCATTTACTGTGATGATATTAATGGTCACCTTCCCTACCTCAACAGTTCTGAAACTGAAATGATGGCAGGTTTTGGTTTTTAGGATGCAAAAGCAGTACTTGTTACTGAGTGAAACCTGGTAACATTCTAGGTGAGGGGTTTTTTTTGCCTGAAAAAGCAGTTTCTCAGTGGGGATATTACCCTAGAAACAAAGAGAACACTGGATGAGAGGGACATGCAGCATCAGGACCAACTGGTGATTTCAGACCTGAATGATATGCCCCATGGTAAAATGCAGTCTTGTTCTTATTTCCAAGAATCTCCATATAGAATCATACAACAGCCATGTAAGGACAACCGTTAACATTTTACAATCTACCTATTAAAAGAAAGATCAATAAAAACCCAAAAAGCAGGAATTAATGTCCCAGTAACCTGGTTACCTGTTGAGCTTGGTGATGGTGATGTTGCCCCAGTTGATGAAGGTAACCACCTCTCCCTCTGCCAGGGTCTCTGCATCTGCACCCTCCACCAGGACTCTGGAGCCATACCACACAGGCTTCAGCCCAACTGCAGCATTCTGTTGGGGCAGAGCACACAGGGTCATCACAGAGGCTGACTGCAGTGCCAAAACACTGCCTGAGTTCTCATCAGAGCTGTAGACTCTTCCACACCTCTCTCAGGTTTCCCATTCCCAGGTGTTCCCCACATTCCTGTGACAGAGCACTCCAAGACTCCTCCTTCCATCAGATGCTAGCTTCCACACAACTGAAAGCACACCTCCATTTTTTAAGGTCCACACATCTTTAAGTTCTTATAGGTTAAAAACTAAGTTTTTCCTCAGGTTTTCATTTTGTTATGCAAATTCATTTCAAATATAATTTCCTAACTCTCATTTTAGCTTTTTAAATATAGTTAATATGGAAAGAAATAGAGAGCTTCTCTCAGCTGCACAGATTTATACAGACAGAAACTGGAAATATGTTGTTTATAACACTAAAAATACAGAATCACAGAATGTCAGGGGTTGGAAGGGACCTAGAAGATCATCTAGGAATACTAAGAGTATAGAGAGAACCTTTGGATGTTTAGCCACTTCTTTCATCTCCTCTTGGGCTCCAGGAATGCAAACTGGGACCACAGCATCTTTCAGCAAGGCAGTGTACCTGGGTGCCACTGGGTCTATGACCTGCAGGAGACAAATCAGGTGGATCATCAATGTATGACACTGACAGGGAAAGATTTATAGAGAACAAATACCAGAAAAAAAAAAAAGGAATATTAACTGGCATTCTTTATGTTACTGCATTTTTTTGTTTGTTTTAATGTTACTTCCATCCAAGGGAGAAAACAGTGGTAATATACTGCACGATTTCCCATCTTAAGTAAAACCACAGGACTGGGTGCTTTGGTACACTGGATTACACCAGAAGGGTCCAAAATGATGAGCTAATGCCTCATGGGGAAGACAGCAAAATGTACTTTGATGTAGTGTCATTGTGCACATAGGCTGTTAACTCTGGGCCACTTCTCTTTGTAGCTGAATTTGAAGTGATCATTGATCAGGGCAGTTTGTCCTTTTGCTCCAGCAGCACAAGACCTGGCCCTGGACATATTTTCCAGGGCAGTACTTCAGCAGAATTAGGGGCAGACCTGGCTATAGAAGCACCAATTAAGTCTGCAATGTTAATACAGAGGCAATAGATACTATAATAAGGCAACTCCATAACACTGACTTCATCAGGATTTCTGCAACACGAGCTTGGCAAGAAGGTATCACTAAGATGTCTCCCTGCATTTTTATTGCCTGTTTTAAAACTCAGCTGATGTGGGTTTTCATTGTATTTTTCATACCTGAAATGCTGGTTTGTCAAACTGTTCAGAGGCACTTAACAGAATACCAGTAGAACAGTTGTCTATGTCCAAAAGGAGTATCAGGGATCTACCAGTTTAACTGGAAATGAATGTAAAACACCTGCTTTTATTAGGTGATTTTTTTCACCTTTGTTTATTCCTGCTCAAGGGAAAAATTACAGTAATTTTAGAAAAAAAATAATAATTTAGCATTTAATAACTTCAGCAAGAAGCCACACATTTTTAAGCTCACAGTCACTGAAGTCAGACACCTAAATGTCAGACACACATTTAAAACAGAACTTGTGTGTATCTCAAAATGAAAGCGTGTATGTGATTTGGTATCACAATTTTGTCAAATTCAGTCATTTATTTATCAATGTGAATTCCAGGCTCTTTCTTTTACTCATTGAAATTCACAATCCTTCCTCAGGTAATACAAAGTCAGTAGCATCATGACAGGATAACATCTAAAACAAGAGCTCTCAGTGACAAAGTCTTTGAGCTCAGGACTTGCAAGCAGCCAATTGTTGCTGCTCATGCTGCAGACTGCTAACTGTACAGATATGTGTACATCAAACTGGCTCATAATGGGGTGCTGCCCACTGAGTTGAGTCAGAGGTCTAGGAAAGAGCTTAAATCCAATTAAAAAAACTTGAGCCCTGATAGTTCACTGTGGATTTCTGCCCCAAATCCAATTCTCAAGTGATAAATCTACGTATGCAGCAACAGAAAGAACCAATTCATAAACCTTTGTGTATGTAGCAAACCAAATAGATGAAGAAATATGAGATAACATGCCAGACAAGCAAAAACTACTGAAATGAAAAGATCTGAGTATTCCCTAAGCAAAACCAAGCAGGAATCCCAATGCCAAATAACAGGTGTTTCCACAATCACACAAAATCAGCATTATACCAATTCGCCTTATTATAGTGTCCACACATCTGCTGCCAGACAGCATCTAACCATGTCAAGATGCAATATTCCTGATGTGCCACTGTCACAGACACTGGCAGTGCTGCCTGGATCTCCAGAGGAGTGCCCACAGCACAGCAGGCTTTTGCCACAGCAAGGCAAAGCAGCCAGCATGAGCCACGAGGAGGGAGGTCTGTGTGCTCACAAAAGCCAAAGCAGAGAGGGGCAGCCTTTTGAAAGGAGGAATAATGCATTTTCAGTGGGTTTGTAGAGCTCCTGTTATACAAGCAAGTGTGACTGTGCTATGAAGCTGCAGAATGAGAGCTTGTGCCATGTGTGCTTACAGCACTGTAAGCTATATGCTAAGGTAAAAAGCATTAAGTAATACCTTCTTACAGATAGCTCGCAGCTTGAAAGCAGAAAAATGAAATGCAGGTTTCACATCAGATTGACAGCAAAGATCATTCTTTTTCCTGGTACTACTAAGTAAGGCAAGTCAGTATTGGTATGGGAGAATCAACAGGATTAGCTGGTTCAGGTTAGAAGGGGGGGGGGGAACATTCCATTTTCCTGGAAGTGTGCCACATGATGCAACATACTGCAACTGCTGCTTGTCATCAGCACTCCAGTGAACACTGGATCTCTACATTCTCTACCCTGAAAGAGGGTGGCAGGAGTAGCAGCAAATTCAAGGAAGCACGTACCTTTTTGTTAAAAGACCAAATTTTATCCCACTCCATATTCACAACAGATCGAGAGGAGCCCTGGAAAAAACAACAACCAAACAACCAATAAAACCCCAACATTAATATAAATATTCTAGCTACTAGATTCGTTTACAACAAGCTCCTTTGAAGCCTACAAAGCATCTGTGGTTTGCATTCATCAAAAGAGCTTAGAAAGGCATCTTGAGCTTGCAAAATAAACAGCTGAAGTAAGAAACTTGCTATCCCATTTTAGCAGGACCTGCTCAGAGGTGCTGATGTTGCTGAAGGAAACAGCTAACCTTCAGGAGAAAAAACCTCCCAGTGACAGGGACTGCAACTGAGATGTCACAAGAACCTGTCCTTACCAGGTGAGGTTCAGCAGTCAGAGAAGAGCACCCACCTGAGCAGCAATGAACTGTTTGAGCCCTTCCACTGTCATGCCTCTCCTGAGGACACCACGCACAGTGGGAAACCTGGGGTCATCCCTGCAAGAAGAGGAGGTTTCATCAGCATCATGGGGCAAGTTCTACCTGCTAGTATTACTATTGGTACTGCTCAAAAGCTTTACCAGTGCTGGCACAGAGCAAAGGCACAGCCTCAGGGTATGCTCCTTGAACAAACTAACCCATGGATGCCTTCAGATTCCTGTATTATGAGGAGAGGACTGCAGATAGTGTGCTCATTGTGGGAGTGAACAAAAGAGCATCTAGACTGAAACCACTTGCAGAGTGTAAACCCACATCTCTCCCTTCCTAGGAAAATACTCAGGCTGCTAGGCCACTGAGAACTACCTGCACAAACCCAGTGAAGATGAAAGAAAGAACAGAGAGAAGGGAGGAGGGAGAGAAGGATACATTCTACTAGATTGATAGGACCATAACAGTTCCTCCATGGATAGTTCTTCCATTCAGGCCTCCTTCTAGCACTGCTCAAGACTGTATCTGATGACTCAGAGTGGAAATGTGTAAGCAGCACCCCTAGCAGGAACCAGAATCCAAAAATAAGTCACCTTGTGCTTATTACAGGATATGAATATGTATGTGTGCAGGCAGAGTAGTAAACAGACACACTGTAGGAGCACAAGGCACTGGAATTACTCTGTGTTCTTAGCCACTGTTAAACATTCATTCACTCTGCTTTCTGAGCACTGGCCAAGCCAGAGAGGGCAGGAATCAGCACTGCTGAACACAGATGTATGTTCCAGATGACACATACCATCCATCCACAAGTCCCTGGTTGACAAACCAGGTGAGCTTCCTCTTGGAGAGCACAGTGTTGTTGAGGTTGAGCCTGCTGTACTCCCAGATATATGGTTTTCTTATGCCCAGGGCTTCAATGATCCAGTAGAACTGCTCATCCCTGTCATGGTATTCAGTTGTCCTCAGTGCATGTGTGACACCCTCAATGCTGTCCACAATGGGGCAGGCAAAGTCATAGGTGGGGTAGACCCTGAGAAGAAAGGCCACCAGTTACCAGGGCAGAAGAACAAAATGCTTTCCTCACAGGTAAACATTTACACTAGGCAGAATTTATATTCATATATTACAAACATTTACATATTTATATATTACAAACACATATTCTTATCTTATTCTATTCTTATTCTTACCTTATACATATTCATATCTTACAAATATTAACAATCTATGATGCTGAAAACATTCAGTCACTCTAAAATAGCACATACACAGCAAATTGTCCATAAAAAGAACCAGAGGGCAGCATGTTTTTGAACCAAAGAATGCCTTCAAGAAATTAACTAATCATGGCCTTAATACTCAAGACCAAAAGAAAGAAAAATCACATGGTGTTCTGTTCTTTTCAAACACATAAAATGCTTACAAGATGTTTCTGAAATATCAGAAAGAATCATTAGTTGCCTGAAAAATATCAAAGCTTTCTATTTACAGACAGCTTTATGGTTATACAAACATTAAATAAATGTTTCCAAAAAGGGAGTTGTATGGCTGCAAAGAGAGGTCTGAAATAAGCACTGAACTACAGCCTGGAACAACTGGGTAGGCTGGTGACTTCAGTGCACAGTGCAGAAATTCTTCATGCTGCAGAGAGCAGCTGCTGTGAAATGGAAGCAGCCACTCAGGTAAGAAGATCAAGGATTTTTGGCAGCAACATAAAATTGTCATTTAACACTGTCATGGTTCTGCTCAAGCTCCAGGAGCTGAAGCAAACTGCTCTGTTGTCCAGAAATTAATGTTTTGACCCAGCTTTCACTGACATACAATGTATTTATGGACCAAAACTGAACTCACATTCACCACTGGCCATGATGACCAGCTCAGAGGCTTTAAAAGTCATGTGCAGACATTTCAGAAAGTCACGAGACTCATTTCTCATGAGCCCTGAGGCTCCAAGTCCTGCAAGTTGGCTAGGGGATGGTCAATGCCCTGAGAAGAGCAGAAGTAGAGAGCAGAGCACATACTTGTAGGTGCTGCCAGTGCGTGGGTGAGGCTGGTTCTTACAGCGATAGAGAGTGGGATCCCTCATACACCCATTGTTGCTGCTCATGTCTATTTTGGCTCGTAGACAGCAACTCTGGCCATATTCTGTTCCCTTCTTCATTTCTTCCCACATTTGGAGGTTCTTATTAACACCTAAGAACAATAAAAGTTATTTCTGTTAAGAAGTTGATACAGAAGCACCTTTATGACTGCAGTACCAAAGAGGAATGGCACTCCCCTCTTCAGACACTGGAACTCCTGGTGATGAATTCATGCACACACCAGTTTACTGCATCTATCTAAGTGCACTTATTCCCCTGGCAGAACTAAGCACTACACACTTCCATGTTCCTGTAAGGACCTCAGACATGTACCATTCGTCATCTCATCCACCTTTGTTAATAAAAATAGGGGAGTATTATGTCTGGTTCTGGTCTCCCCAGTTCAAGAGGGACAGGGAAATACTGGGGAGAGTCTAAAGAAGGGTATGAGGATGACAAAGGGGCTGGAACATCTCTGGTGAGGAAAGGCTGAGAGCCCTGGGGCTGTTTGGTTTGGAGAAGAGAAGCTTGAGAGGGGATCTTATTAATATTTCCAAATCTCTGCAGGGTGGGTGTGCAGGAGAAGGGGCCAGGCTCTGTTCAGTGGTACCCTGGGATAGCACAAGAGGCCATGGTCACAAACTGGAACAAAGGAAGTTCCACCTCAACATGGAGGAAAAAATTCTTCACTGTGAGGTGCCAGAGCCTGTCCCAGGCTGCCCAGGGAGGTTGTGGAGTCTCCTGCTCTGGAGACATTCCAGCCCCACCTGGATCTGTTCCTGTGACCCACCTGGATCTGTTCCTGGGTGACTTGGTCTAGGTGATCCTGCTCAGGCAGGGTGGTTGGACTAGATGATCTTCTAGGTCCCTTCCAGCCCCTAATATCTGTGATTCTGATTCTGTGATTCTGTGTGTCCTGCCCTGGGTGCCCCTGCTCTGGCAGGGGTTGGACTGATGATCTCCAGAGCTCCCTTCCAGCCCCTACCACTCAAGTTTTGAAGGCAAACTGAGAAGAGGGAAGCTCCACATCTTACAGTTATTCCGGTGTTTGGATTCCACTCTCTGCTCACGCTCTGCTTTCATCTGCTCTGCAGGAGTATCATCCACATAGGCCTTCCCTTCCTCAATCAGCTTCTCTGCATATTTCATTATGGTTTCAAAGTGATCTGAGGTATATGTAAACTGATCTGGTTTGATGTGCAGCATTGCAACGTCCTCAAGAATAACCTGGAGGTGGGAAACAGCAGATATTAATGTTCAGAAAAGCTGCTTTTCTTAACCCTCTACCTCTGCATGCCAGTGTTTTTAATGTTCCACTGTGCAGGAGGAATAAGCCATAGGGATAACAGGAGATAACAAGAGAGGGAGGCACTTATGTCTAGTTACCAGTCAAACAACTTCAAGAAAGGGGGTAGACATGAAGCAAAGGTGAAAACTGAAACTAAGTTTTATGGAGAAAGCAGTATTTACACAATGAAAGCCATTGTTAAAACTAATTGCATTAGTTGCACACCTACATACTGCAAAGAAGTACTGGAGAAAGGGAAGAAATAAACTACCTGTAAAAGGGCTTTATTTTTATTTTATTTCATGGAAATTTCTTCAAGCATAAGACTTAAGTGTAATACTGAAAGCATGCAAATCTAGTGCAAGAACACATGTGAGAGCACATTGTCTGCCCTCTGGGAGATGCACATGGAAGGGATTTCCCTGCTCTCTGAAAGTCTTCTTCCTTACCTTTTCAAAGTCTTCTTTCTCTTTTTCTGGATTTGTGTCATCAAATCTCATAATAAGTTTTCCTTTGAAGTTAACCTGGTAGTGCTGGTTTAGCAGGGCAGCTTTGGCATGACCAATATGAAGGTATCTACAAAGGAAATCAAATAAATAGAAACACCAGCACTACCTGTGGTTTCTAACATTAATTTAGCAGTTAACTGTCCAAAATGCCTATATCTGTAAATTAGAGTGTCACAGGATATAAAGACAGGCAACTATCTCCAGTTTTACAGATTAACTTAACCAGCTGCTGCTGATACTCAGTAGTGAACCTGAACCTACCCCATTCAGAAGAGGGGAATTTTCTGAAATGGTGGTTGCTGGGTAATTTTACCATGAGCTGCTTCTCCTCATCCCACTGCTGAGCAGCACCACACCACCTGCTGGTGACTAACCTCTCTACTCCAAGCTGAGGCAACAGGGCAATGAGGCACAGAAGAGACATAAACAGCTCTAACAGAGGTGTGGAGAAAGCTTTAAAAGCTGATCAACATCCCCACCAAAGCATGCCTTTTTTTATTTGAAACAAAACAAAGCCAAATAAAAACCACCAAATCAAAACAAGAAAAACCCCTAAACAAAAACACTCACATCAAAACCCAACAAACAAAACACACACAGAACCTTCTCAAACTGTTTATGTTTCTTACCCACTTGCTTCAGGAGGAAACCTTACAATGACCTTTCCCATCTCTGCACCTGGAAGTTCCACAAACTTTCCAACATCTGCTTTCTTTTCTGTTGCCTTAAAAATTAACAGAGAAATAATTAATCATATTAAAACTCGAGATAATGTCTTCTGTATCAAGATCTCCCTTTGAACCAGACAAGAAGCAGCTGCTGTATTGGACCCCAACTTCATCCCTTCACAACTTTCACATTGCTCATAGTACATCAAAACAAGATTAATTCTGGAGTTTTGAGTTTTTCTGTCTTCAAATGTGATTCAAGACTGACAAGTCCCACCAAGTTCTTTATTCCACAGAAGAAAACAGTTGCTTGACAAGTTTTTATAACTCCAGTTTTCTCAACTTGAGTGTGATCAGCAAGTTTACCCAACAGAAGTCTGCAGTCTTTGCAGGTGTATCAGGATCTCAAAATCCTCATACAATATATCCCAAGCAATATATCCCAAGAGTAATGGTGATTAAGAGCTGCCACTTGTACATGGTTCCACTTCAGCCCTGCACTACATCACTCACCTTTCTCAACAGAAGTGACAGGGGCATTGAGAAATAAATGCTTACAAAAAACTAACTTACTGTACAACTGATTCCTTTGAATCCCCAAATTAAAAACTGAGTATATACACACAAATCCCAGCCCTCACTCCACAGGATCAGAGTGTGACTCTTACCATCTTAAGCTTTGGTGTGGCAGAGGCCCACCTGGCTCCCACAGCCTGGAAAGCTGCCTGTGCCTGCAGAAAGCTGAACCACCGCCTGGCGTGGGCTGGGGCTCTGCCCTGCTCTAGCTGCTCCTGCCATGCTGCACTGCCTGTTAGGAACACAACACCTCTCAACAAACTCAGCCATTCAAATGCAATCACTGCCAACAGCAAGTTTGAAGACTAGAAAAAGATTATTATTAAAAAAATATATACATTAATCAATCTACTTCCACTGTCGTTTGAACAGACATTTAGTGAAGGGGGCTGGAGTCACTCCAAAGGAAATTAACAAACTCCAATTTTCAAGGAGCACAACTCCACTCAAAAGTTTTGGTGGGAAAAGATGGAAAAAAAGCAAAGTACCCTCCATTCACAGAATCACAAATTTTGGACCACTGAAGGTTTTTCTACATTTAGGCAGCGGGTAATAAAAGGACACAAAGGTAACACAAAAGAAATTAGAAAAATCTATGATTACATCCTAGGATATAAACATATATTTTCTTAATAAATTTCTATAAATCAGGATGTAATCCTGTAAATTAGAAAAATCTGATTACATCCCATAAATTCTCAAATATAACAATATATTTTTTTAAATCCAGTGTTTCTGAAGCAACATTCTTCCCATCACTAGCAATGCCCAGACCAAAGCAGCACGCACAAAGTACAGAGGAATGAGGGGGTTCCTGGTTACAGCAATTCAAATCAGTGAAAAAGAGAAGCCAGCCACTGGTACCTTTTAGTACAGCCCAGACACACAGGTCTGCCAGACTCAGAGAGTTTCCAACCAGGTATGTTCTTAGGGACAGGCAGTGGTTGAGCTCCTGGACTGCTGAAAGAAACTGCCTGTCAGTAGACAGTTTGGTGGCACTGAACTCCAGCCAGTGGTCAATCTAGTTTTAAGGGACAAAAGACAGTCAAAGTTACTACAGGAATGAGACAGCTTGTTAAAAAAACAAAGTAATGTACAACCCATTTAATAGCTGAACAGAAAATATCAGCTGAAGCAACAGCATTGAACACGTTGGACAATAAATTAATGTATGTCTCAAGAACATTTACAATATAATGTTCTGAAACGCTCTTCCAGACCTGATTAAATCTGAATACATCCTAAAGGAAGAAATTAAACTGCTGGAAATACTGACTTTGCTGAAGCTATTCCCATTGATACAAACCATCAGCAGTTCTCTGTTTATCATACATAGGATATAACAAACATCATCATCCTATTATTTAGATATGACATCTGTGAGTTATTTATCTTCCTGCTGCTGGCTAAATATACTATTTTCCCATCAGTCCCTATCTTCTCCACCTCATCTCCTTTTAGATCTAAGAAATCAAACCCTCCCCAATCTCATTTCCCTCCTCTCCCACACAAGGAAACAGATCCTGGTATATAAACATTAAAAGAATATTAACCAGGCCCTTGGTTAATAATGTAGCCCCATCTGTAAACCGAACCTTGTAAGAGACCAAGTGTCTTTCCTAGTCCCCTGTCCCTGTTTTATGTGGGAGTGCTCTGCAAACTGCATCAGGAATCCTGCCAGTGTTTGAGGCAACGTGGCAGGCACAGATGTAATTACACCACCAGAGAATTCAGCTAGTTCTTGGCAGTCATGCTCCAAAATATCTGCACCACAAATGCAGCTGTCATTGTACTTCTTGGAGTACAACTTCCATGCATTAGAGATGCAGAGGGGAAAAAGAAGCATTTTATCAGAAACACCAGCCTTGGGTGTTTGCTGAGGTCTCAGGGCTTCATTTAAAAACAAGGGGTTTGGTCAGAGAGTTTACACAGCCACATGATAAATTCAGCTTAGCAATAAAATGCAGAACAACAGACACAACTTCCAAAAACCCACCCCCTCACCATAAACTTGGATGGGAGAGGTGAAGAAGGAAGGAAAGAGCCATGAATCCTGCTCACCTCAGTGTGCTCCAGCAGGTTTGAGCCATAGAGCCCAGCAGAACCAGCCACTCTGGCCAGGTAACGAGCTATGGAGTTGACATCAGAAAAGGAGACCTGTCTGGAAGAAGGAGGAAGATGCAGGAGGGTTAAATCCCTGTCCCCAGCTCCAATCACTGCACACACAGCTGGCACACACACACACTCATCCTGGGTGAGCCAACAGCTGCCAGGTCACCAGAACAAAGACAGGATCTAGCTGAAGAATGCATCAGCCCCTGCTTCTCTGTCTCCAGATGGAGCAAGAAGCTCCCAAACCTTCAGCTGGTTTGTTCAGACAGAAATTAAGACAATTAAATCCTGGCTGTTGTCTCAAAGCCTGAACCTCTTCACCGTGTGCCAGAATAAGTATAACCTGAGCTATGTATTTTCCAGAGTACAAGGAGATAAATCAACAACTGTTTTCTTTTCATACTCAGAAAGATGACTTTTAGGAGGATTCCCAGGGGATCTACAGAAGAACTGAGGTCTCCACCATGGTTTTAAGGGCTAATGTCAGAGGAAAAAAAAAAGATGTTCATTAGATACTCACTTTACTCAATTCATACTTCACAGAGACTATTCCCTGCTGAACAGACTTGGCTGCCTCTATTTCTGTTTTGTTTTTACCTAGTCTTCTCCAGATAAAAGACTAACTTGAAACTGTTTTTCCCATCCTGTTGTTGGAAAGTCAATAGATGTGGAGGTGAAAGGCTCTCCAAAGAACATCATTCCTTCTGGTTTTCACCTCCCTTTTCACCCTTACACACAGCACCACAAAAAGCTGCACAGTCAGAAACAGAGCTTCAAATTCACCCCAGATAAATGTGAACATTTTCATTAATATTTACTGAAGAGCCCTGGAAGAATTCTCCAGAGACACTCATGTTTTCAGTACTACATCAGTGTAGATTACAAAATTAGAGCTCCATTTGCTTCTAAACAAGCACTGACATCAACAAAAAGAGCTCCTGCAAGTGTTCTACTCCACTCAATTTCACAGGCTGAATGCTGTTTGTCCAAACAAGGCTTCATTTGTTTTCCCTCTTACACTTACCCTGTCCTCTGTAAAACAAAAAGAATCTGACAGCCCTCAAAAAGCCCTGCAAAAATCACTGGAAGTTCTGAAAGACATAGAAAACTTAATATATTAACAATGCTGAGTCCCATTTTTAGTAGAAATGGATCAGCCAGTCTCATTAGGTTAACTGTCCTGGTTTGAGGGAGAACATGCTCAATTGGCAGCTCTTTTGCTTCCAGCTTTTCACTATACACAAGAGCCATAAAAGCAAAAGCCACAGTGGAGATAATAATAATAAATACCTACATTTCTAATACATTGCACCTGCAGCAATCTGTGAAATGTGTGTTTATTGCTTTCACCAGCTCATGGGAAACCAAACTCCTCTGATTACTCAGGCAAAACTGAAAAAATATGTGAAATGGTGCTGAGCAAAATCTTACTTGTGCTTAAAAAGATTTTTTTTTGAAAAAAAATCATGTACTTCCACCCAAACATAGTGCTAACTGGCCTCTTGTCTTTGAATGGGTTACAAAACATTAAATTCCAGTTGCTCTTGGCAGGTCGTGACTGTTAACTCCAGGGGTAAGTCACAAAGAACAGCTGGGGACAGTGTAAACTCACAGGGAAAGTCTTCTGCAAGTGATGTGAAATGCCACATCATTGAACACCAGGGCAAACACCCACCAAGCAGAAGATGGGAGAAGGAAAAAGGTTTGAAGCTAAGGCTTCAAAAATAAACTTCATAATAAGATTCCTCATCTCAAATTATGACAACTAAGGTTCAGCTGCTTAGCTGCAAAGTTTCTCACCAGATTTTAGCTGCACTTCAAAATGAAACTTAGAAAAATAGCAAATAAAATGTTCCCTCTTAAGTCATTAGAACAAATGGTTTCCTGAAGAAAAAAAAAAACAACAAACAGTCTGAAATATCCCAAGTGAATTTCAGGTTGTGCCAAAATAAGATGGCTTCATCAGAATTGATGCCATGAAACCCATTTACCAACATCAGTTGAGATGGAGCTCAGCTGATGCCTCTCCAGTTACAGATACTTTTAAAAGACTTTAAAATAGAGAATCAATTTTTGAAATTATTGTACAAGCAAGCAAGAGAAAATTAATGCAATATTGAGATTTGGAATAACTTCTTAAACATAATCCAATGGATGAGGGGACCCTAATTCACAAAATATTCCACCTGATGGAGCCATGACTGTAGAGATCAGCCACACGTGGCCAAAGGGCAGGAGAGCACTGGCCTCCATTCAGCTGCAATGAGTGGGTTTGCACTGCAGGGGGGAGGAGGCAGGGTAATATAGCATTATGTAATGAAATCTGATTTAAAAGCTGAGTATAAACTGTGTGTTATTCCATGATCACACACAAACACACTGCCTAAAATGGAAAAGGAAAATGAAAACAGAATGTGACTAATAGTGCTTCAGGGGAAAGCTTCTCGTGCAGCTAAAACATCCCCAGTTAGCTGTTATCTAAGCTGTGTCCCAGTACCCATAGCACACACTGCTGGGCCAGTTCATCCCAGTACAACCTGCCACCCTTCCCTCGCTCCAGCTCAACCATCACAAACTCAGTGCCACCACAAGGCACAGCAGAAAACCACACACAAAATCAGATTACAGTAAGGAAAGAACTCACACCTGACTTCAAGTCTAACATCACCACTGAAGATTGTGAATCACCCAGTGCTTTGTTTTTTTCACATAGTGACAAACTCCCTGAGGTTAGGAAATGGACAACTCGGTGCTATTGATGAGGATCAGGTGACTGATGGTTGTGTTACAACAGCACCAAAACACCCTCCTGTTTCCACAGCCATGCTGCAGAGATGCAGGAACACCCATTGATGGTGCACTGGTGGCTTTAACAGCATCTTCTGGACCTGCTCACAAACGTCACCAAGTCTGTGAACAAGACTTTCTTCCCTTTGCTTTAAAAAAACCCACCAGTATTCACAAACTACAACTTAAAATCCCTAACTCTAGGCTCCTCAGAAACGTATTTTAAGTTAGGACTGCAGCTCTGATGGGTCCTTACTGGGGATACCAGACAGAGGTTTCTGAGTGGTATTTGAGATCCCAGGTTATCTCCTCTGGATACAAATCCTGATATGGAAAGGCAATGCAGCCTCCCAGGGCAGCAGCACCCCTGCATTCCTGAGGTGCATCTGATCCTACTCACATCATCAAAACCTTCATGCCCTGAGCTTGTAAATATTCCTTCTAATGGCAGAGGATGTTTAGAGGGACAGACAGGAGATTCCTGCTGAACCTCCCAAGATTCTTCCTACATGGCAGAGCCCATCAGCACCTGGCTGAGATAACATCTTGCCTTCACTTCATTTAACATTGATTCCAACACATATGGACAAGCCCAAGGAACCCTTCCTAATGTAAAATGACCTTGCTTTTGATAATCCATGGCACCCCAAGAAGGGAAATACCTCAACCATTAGGTGACTGGTACAGCATAAACAGTTAGACATGAGTGCATTCAATTAAGAATGCCAGAGTTCTTTCCATAAAGGAGTTTAGAATGTATTAAATGTTTTATTTGCTCTATCAAGAGGCATCAGTAATGCAGTGAGGAATACAGCTGTTTTCTTCTCCTTCTCCTACCTGAAAAGGTTACTGTCAATGTTACAACCATGTGATTTTTAAAAGTGCTGACCACAGGCTGGAAGGAGAGATGCAAAGTCACTTACTCAGACACACGGAGGATGGTTTCCTTGCCTTCTTCCACTGAAATGTCAACAGCATTCTTCACGTGCTCCACAGTCAGCAGAGCTCCTTCAACAAACAACAGCAAAAGACACTCAACTTTCTCCCAGGAAATGTATTTTTCACAGCAGCAACAACAGTTACATTTCTTATCAACAAGAGCCAGTTGACTTCACTGGCTCCTTCAAGTACGACTGCCCAGGGAAGAAATCAATGCTCAGTCTCAGGCAAGAGGCTTCTTGTTCTTGGCACTGCTTACAGCTCCAGATTGAGAATGTCCAGCACACAGCAGCCTGCAGTGAGCTCAGCAAGTGTCAGCAGCAATAGTTTGCTTCCAAAGAGGATTGTCAAAATATATACAGAGAATATAATTAAGCTACTTTTGATTTTTGAAGAGTATAGTAACTTACTTCACCCCACACCTGAGACACACAGCAAGAGAGACCAATTCCTGAACACACCAGCACTTTCTGAAGAAGGATGAGACTATTTTTAACCTGATTTAATGTTCATGAAAAGATTAGCCATTAAAAACTAAGAAACTCTACCCGTGCCAAAGTGCAGGGAGCTTACACATGATTTTCAAAGCAGCTCATCAGTGACAACAAAGGATGAGCTCTTAAAAATACAGGAGCCACTGAAGTTTTTAGGCCATGTCATCAACTGGAAGAGAGCTCTGCCCATACTCACAGGGCCTGATGCAAACCTGCTCTGATCTCAGTGCTCTGTAGCAGCTCAAACAAAGCACCAAGTAACTTGGCTGTGCTTCTGCTCTGGCTCTGGTCCAGGTTCAGCCTGCTGAGCACAAGGAGAGGAGGTTGTGTTCTTCCACTCTGCTCAGAAGTACCTACAAAGGCAGCAGGCTTTGCCACAGGCAAACGGGAGTGAAATGAGACTGGCCAAAGGGCTGTGCTCCAGATGCTGAAAGGCACCTAACCTGTTAGAGCCTTCACGGGGTGCTGTGCTCTTCATCCTCCCCAGAACACACCCCGTCCAAGGCAGATGAGCTATTAATACTCTGGCCTAAATACACAGCACTGAACTAGCAGTGCCCCAGCTCTCACCTCTGCTGGGCTGCAAACCCTTCTTGGGGCATTAAGCCTTTACCAGCAGGCAGTCAAGGTGGCTCTTCCAATCCCTAACCCAGGATGACACACCTTGTGCAGTATGTTTGTAAGACATGGCAGTATTTTAATAACACACACGGGAGTGCTTTGAAAATCACACACCAAGCTGTGCAATTAGCATTAATGGCATTAAAAGCTGCTACACTTCTCCCGGCACCCAACCATGAGGAACAGGACAAAGTAGGAAGCAGCAGGATGAGTGTGCTTGTCTCCTTGAGAAAAGTGCTGACCAAAGTGCTTAATCTCTAGTATTTCTGACATAATTATGTAATCTCCTTAATTAAATCTCTATTATCACTAGCTGCCAAAAGAAAAGAATCTTCCAAGGCCCCTAAAATCATGTTAAGCACACCTCAGACTGCTAGAAAATACATGATGCAGTATAAGTAAATAATTAAAAGTTAACAAAATCAGTGTAAGCATCAAATGATATTTCAAATTTAATATACATATATGATTATAACTTAAGCCAGTAGTCATGCAAGTTGCATTCAACTCTGGAATGCATTTGTGGACAACAGCATGAAAAAAAATTAGTTCCGTGCCCTATCCCTACCTCATCCCTGCCCCATCCCAGCCGAGCTCAGTGGCCGGCTCCTCCCGAGCCCCCGGAGAAGCGGCGGGACCCCGCGGAGGCCACAGGCCCTTCCCGCCGCCCCGTCCCGCTCCGCGCCGGGCTGCCCGCGGGGAGCGGCCGCTCACACAGCCGCCGGCAAACACTCCCAGGCCGCGGCGGGCACAGGGCCCAGCTCTCCCGGCCGCAGAGGGCGGCAGGATCGCGGTCCCTTCCCCTCACGCCTCACCCGTCCCCGCACGCGGGCGGCAGCCGGCGTAAGGAGCCGCATGATGCAACCCGGCGGGGCCGGGGCCGGCGACCCGCGGGGCCCTCCGGAGGAGCGGGCGAGGGGACGGCAAAGCCCAGCCCGCGCTTACCGAGCGGGGGGCTCCCCGCGCTGACGACGAGGTTGAGAGCCGCCATCCTCCGGCGGAACCCAAAGCAGAGGCCGGGGCGGGGCCCGCGGCGGCGCCAGCTCGGCAGAGACCGCCCCGCCCCGGGACCGGCACCGTCACTTCCGCGGGGGGGCGGAGCCGCCTCCGGGAACCTCCCTCAGCTACCCGCGGGCTCCCCCTCAGCCGCTCCCGGGGTCCTGGAGCCGCGACCCGGGAGCCGCCGCCGGGAGGAGGCGGTGAGGGGAGAGCCGGGCTGGGGAGGGGACGGGACGGAGAGCGGCGCCCGGGGCTCGCCCGGGGAAGCCTCATGGGAGACGGTGCTGGGTGGGAAGCCGAGCCTGCCAGCTCTGTGTGTGACAGTCCTGGTTCTTGGCTGTGTGTGTGTGTGAAACCGCATTAATGCCTTACTGATCCTCAATGGATTCTGCCATCCAGGAGACCCTGTTTGAGGTCAGAGGACCAGCTGGATTGTGTCCTGCCTCCCACAAAAGTTCACCACAAATCAGTCTTGTCCAACCCCAGACAAAAAATGCAAGGATTCGCTTTAAATCAACTGTCAAGTTTATAACAAAAGGGCTGATGCACCCAGGCACAGTCACCCCATTGTATTTAACACCAGCTCCTGTTGATTGCATACAACAAAACCACGGGAGAGATCAGGTAGATTATTTCATAGGATTTTGTGCCCTGAACATCATGACAATCTGTGGATTGCAGTGTTCTGATCAGCAGTGGATTCAGCAGGCATGAAGAATGTACATTCCCTAACAATGTGGAAAACAACTGTTGAAGAAATGCAACTGGATGTTGCCTGCTGAACACAGGAAAACAATCCAAGATATTCCTAGAGATTCTGTATGTGATTTTGAAATTATTGAACACCTCAATGTAAGAATTCAGTTCAGATTCTATCAAGCAAAATGTCAAGCTCAGTTATCTTCCTCCTTTTCCTGCAGGCTCACTTGCTAAGCCAGGTGAAGACTCGTTCCTGCTTCAAGGCACAAGAGCTTGTTTAACAGTGCTGGGAATACGACTGGCATAATAGTCATAGTTCCTCAGAGAGGCAAGGACCCCAGCTGAATTCATGTGCTTCACCTCCTTGTTATACTGGAAGGGGTTCCCATGGATATCTGTTATCTTGCCTAAAAAGAAAAGAAAGACAAAATTGAGCAAACAGCAGCTGGAGAGAGATGATGTGTTTTATTAGTACAAGCCATACACCTAAATAAAACGGCAAAGATCTCCCTGCTCCTGCTGATTTAACCATCAGACAGCATGATTTAACCATCAGACAGCAAAGATCTCCACTACTCCTGCTGATTGAACCATGAGACACCTCCATAGGAAGCTAAATGCAGCTCTGTGCTGCCCCAGGTGGGTTGGTTTTTGTGCCTGAGCTAACCTGTTTAGAGCTATATTACCTGTTTTGAAAATACTGAATACCCCAAATGTTGGAATTTGGCTTTTCTAATGATTTGGCAGTTACTGACTATATCAGTCCAGGGCAAACCAGATCTCCTGTTTTCCAGAGCATAATTTGCTGTCCTGTTGGGGTTGCTGTTTAAAAGGCTCAAAGCTCCTTGTGAATTGTGACTATTTAAAATACATATATGCTGTCATTTTTTCTTTCTAAAGACATGTTTGGAAATACTTTTTGTCCCTGAAAAGTACAAATAACTTGACAGTGATGCAGTTTCACTTCCCTTGGCATTGTGAATCCATAACTTACCCCCCACAGCATGCAGGATAGCTTCAGGTGCACAGGTATCCCACTTCTTGCACCCAGGACTGGCAAACACATAAGCAGATGCCTTGCCTTCTATAAGCTGAATGATCTGTTGTGAACAGAGTGGCAATTAGTGCAAAAGATCTAGGAATTCAGAAATGGGTAAAAATAACACCAGGAAATGGGTTGTTCTACAGCTTATCCTATGTGATTAGGCTAGGAAAGGAACACTAGTGTTTTCCTTATGAGTGCTAGGGATGGAAGGAGGAGGAATTCTCCTGTATGTCCATGCAAGTAAGCAATGATCTCCTGAAAAATCCTTTTCCCAAAGGTAGAAAAGACTGTGAGGTTCCATACCTTGTTCCCTGCTCCCCCAACCCTGATGACAGAGTGTGGGCTGAGGGCTGAGATGCAGTCATTGCCCAGGGCACTGCCATGTGAGCGGGTGGTGACCACGATGTGCTTCCCAGCAGGTGCCTCCCTCAGCTGAAATCCAAAGGCTCCTATTCCCAGCACTCCCCAGATGGTCCTGCCCAGCACAGCATCAGCTCCTGCCTGCAGAACAGGTACAGAGGCCCCGGGGTGGCTCTCAGGGAGAACACTTAAAGCACAACTGGAAAGGAGAGCCTAGAGACATCTTTGCAGATGTATAACCCAGGAAAAAAAATATCAAATATATAAAATATAACCCAGGAAAATCCTGGGTTCTAGATTTAAACCATGGCACTTCTAGAGAACCACTCTATATACACTGGTTGTGTTACACCCTGCCTCCAAGGGCTGACACACTAATCACTGTATTTCAGTACTTCAGGCATGATAACTGAAAGTATCTTTTAATCTTAAATGTTTTCTTACATGTATCACATATGGAACCAGCTGATGATAAACGTTAGCTCAATAACTTTTTCTTTACATTCTAGTACATTTCATCAGAGCTTTTCCTACTGAAACACCTTCCATGTGTGTAAATACCTGTAGGTTGACCATCCTGGACTCACACCTGCTACTCTCCCCCAGCTTTACATGTGCTGTAGTAATATGTACAGTATATGTCTCAGTGATTACACAAGCCTCAGCATCCAGTATGGCTGTTACTGGATCCCCAAGATTCTCCAAACTACACTCAAAATTGTGTTTATTTAGTAAAAACACCACCACCTTATGCTAACCCATCAACTCCACCACATACTGCCTTCCAGCTGGAAGTGTGCTAGCCAGAAATGCCTTAGAAGCCACAGTTAGAAATCACCTGATGCTTTTAAACAGATCAGTGCATTTCATACCTCATAGTTGTAATATGGCTGGTTAATGACTCCTGCTATTGCTTTGCCTTCATAAGCAATTCCAATCAGAACAGTTACATGGTCAAGGAGACCTGTACACAAATAATATGAATGTAATTTTTCTTGAAAAAGTAGTGTACACATAGAAACCTTCAAAGCCCCCACATTGATAGGCAGGGTAGTGACTTAATGCAAATACTACTCTGGATTTTCTGGTCTAACAGGTTGGTTGATAATAATTTTTAGTGATTTCACCTTGAGGTCTGCAAAAAAAACCTGCCCCAGATATTGTCTTAATAGAACTATGTTAAAATTAACACATGATGAGAAGGAAGTTAGAGATACAACTAAATGATCAGAACTGGTGGGCACTCGGCCCATCAGAAATATTCAATACTGGTTAGAACTCAATAGAATGATTAAAAAATTCCCCAGAGCTCCAGCTGTCCAGAAACAACATCAGTCTTATGAAGCAGTATTTTAAGTAACTTCTGTCATAAAGCTACCTACATGTACATGCTATTTGATTACACTGCTACCATCTACATCAGCAGAATCAAGAGAAGCCAACCTTCAGTGTACTCCTTGGTTCCATCCAAGGGATCCACCCATATGACAAGCTTTAAAAAGAAGAAGAAAAAAAGGAAAATTAACAGATACAAAATGTTAATTGCCATGCAAAGCATGTGTTTTACTTTAGTGCTTTTATTTCCTTAGGGCAGCAAGGAAATAGAGATCCAAATCTGTAACATGATGGTATGTCTGAAGCCTACAATAGTCTTTTATACCAAAAAAAAGCTCAAAAGCTGACTGGAACTTCTCAGCAAAGACCTGACTATAGATTTGAAGGTTTGACCTGAGCATGGTAATAACATTACTTTATGTTCAAAGTAGGTTCCTTCCAAATTAGTTTGTATGAGGAGTTGTAGGAAGCACATTGCTATTCCTGTTGTTGCACACAGGAGATGCAGCATTGCCAACTCTGGGCTACATTTCAGTTTTCAGTCCAAAAAGAAACTGAAATATTCCAATTATTTTTATCTTCACGCATTCTGCAGTAAGTAAGAGTGTAAAAGATGCAGCCTGTCTAACAGCACCACATTACCTCTTCTTCTTTTATTCCTGTGTACTGAGCAGGACAGGTTTTCTTCAGAATTTCTTCACAGTGCCCTTCTTCAATCAGCTCCTCAGACACCTCCTCGCTGGGCAGCTCCTAGCAGAGAGACTCCAGGATTATTAGAGAAGGTGTTGGACCCCCCAGTCTTCCCTATGGAACATGCCCAGGCATGCAGTGCAGAGCTGGCAGTGCCTGTCCCCTGCCCACTTGCCTCTTCCCCGATGATGGTTATCCCGGGGAACTTCCTGGCCAGGGAGGCGCAGATGCTCCTCTGCGCCAGCCGGTCGGCCTCCGTCTGCAGGTCGCTGGCTCCACTCTGCAAGGGATGGAGGGAACCTGGGTTTCACACAGCAGCAGCCACACAACGCCCCCAGAAGGGCCCGGCTGCCAGTCCCACGGCTGACGGATCAGCAGGGGACTGGAGGGGTGGCTGGGAGCTGCAGGTTCCCTGCTCACCCCCAGCTGGGAATGTTAGGATCCCACACCAGCATTTGCAGGCTTTCTCCTGCACAGAATGACAGGAGTTGGAAGGGACCTAGAAGATCATCTAGTCCAACCCTCCTGCCAGAGCAGGGTCATCCAGACTAGATCTTCCTAGGTCACCCAGGAACAGATCCAGGCGGGTCTGGAATGTCTCCAGAGCAGGAGACTCCACAACCTCCCTGGGCAGCCCCTTCCGGACACTCTACTGGGTGTGTCTGATGTGATGTCTGTATGTCACAGCATCAGTGAAGCACAAACGCAGATGGAATACAAGAGGGAAAAGTAAAATAAAGATGTTAATAGCAAAAAAAAAATATCTTAAGGAGAGACATGGCAGATTAGGAAAGAAATAGAGGGAAAGGGTTAGTAAAAAGTGATTTAAAGGTTCAATTAGTGTAGCTTGTTTAAAAATAGAAATAATAGAAACAGTTCTGATGTATAAACTGCTAAGGAGGGAACATTTCCTGAGGCTAGCAGAGGAAGACCAAGGAGGGCAGGAGCACCAGTGACACTGGACACTAACACCATTCTTTTCCCCGGCTAAAATACTGGAGGAAACAGTGGATTTGGTGTCACAAGATGACTGGAAGCCCTCCCAGGAGATGCAGAGCAGCCAAAGAAGCAGTGGGAACCAAGGAGAGGCAATACCTTCTCCACTACCCCCAGATCTCCTCCAGCCATGACACTTCTGACAATGGTTGCAGCTTTTTCTGCCACGGAGTATGCAGAGGCCACCACACGCAGGAGCAGAGCTGGAGAAGCCATGCTGGGTGCTGGGAAGAAACAACACACACAGATGAGCCCTTCCAGGGGGAAAATACTTCACAGCATTCCAAACAGACACAGGGTAAGCTGGGGGGAAAGGGGAAAGGGGGAAAGTGCCACTGAGAGCAATCAAGGGAGCTTTGGCTTTAAAAAGATCAACAACCATGGGGATATAAAGCTGGTTTAGATTGCTCAAATGCACCTGCTCTGCCTGGCAGATTACAAGAAAATAATAATAATCTCATTAAAATAAAATCTGGCATGAAACAAGAACAGCAGCAGCAAATCTTTAGCAGAAATGTTAATAAAAAGTGCAGTCTACACACAGTACTCTTATTTTTTGTAGGTTTTTGTTCATTTTTTTCAGAACCAAGAGGGTTGGTTTGTGCCCAGTCCCAAGTGCATGGCAACCAGCCAGGATAAATAGAGCAGCTTTAGTTACTCTTTTTCTTTCTTTCAGTATCAATTGGGCTTTTGAGGATGTCCTAATTGTGAACACAAACTAGGCTGATGATCCACAGGGGCTGCAAACACTGCACCTGTAAGTGGTCTGTTCATCTGAGTTTTACCATCCCTTCTGGTAAGCTTCTCTTGATTCCTTGAAGGAAATCTATTACCTCTCCCTCCCTCCAACACTGCATGTCCTGTCATTCCTGCCCCTTCCTCCCAGCTTTTCCCTACCTCAGGAAAAAGGAGGATTGCAGGCCATGCCATGTTCTTTCACAGGCACAGTTAATTGCTTTTTTATGGGTTTTTTATGAGTGAAGTGATTGTGTAAGCAGATTGAAAAAGCCTGAGTTGCTACTGTTAATTATTATTTATTGCTTGTGGATGGGAGCAAAGTGCTCTGGAGTTCTGTAGAATAGCCAAGGTGTGTGCCCAGAGCTCAGCCTGGACTGGGAACAATGGTGACAAAACTGAAAACACTACCTGTGGCAAAAAGCAGCCCCAGACACCTGGAATCACAGAGCAAATATGGGCCATGACACAGGGGAGGACAAGATATTCAAGTGAAACAACTTAACAGGAAGGAAAATTTAATAAATATCTGAAATATGAGAGCTTTTGAGAGGTAAAAAAATCAGCACATTAGCTGGGAAGTTTGAGTTAAAGAGTTGAGCTCAGAAGATAATTAAGATTTTATGCTCAGCTTCTCATTATCTATTTTACTTTTTCCTGCACATTTGATCTTTGTAAAATGAGGTTAAAGCTTAATTCTTTTAAAGGCTTGATTCACTTGGTGTTTGCATCAAAAAACATGACAGAAATGCTATCCTGAAGCTTGACCCAAGGTGTTCCTCAGGCACATTCTTGGGTATTCTTAAAGCAAATGAATAGACTTTCCCTAGGGAAGCTACACCTGAAACCTCTAAGCAAAGCTTAAGACAGTCTCATGAAAATCAAGATTTATTAGGAGAAGCTGGAAAGGAATGCTCAACACCCCCCCTCCTCAACAGTGAGTATCTAATCAAGCATGTTAGCAGTGGAAAAGCTGCCCTGAGTTGTGACAGAGCTGCACCCCCTGTGGAACATTCTGCTCAGATAAGGGTGTGGGGTAGTCGGCCTCAAGGCTCTCATCTCTGACTTTTCATCTCAAGCTACCTGCTTTATAGGTTTATGGCACATTCCTTCTGCAGAGAACATCATCTAATGTGCAGCTCCTCCATACATCCCAGCCTGGCTTTGGACAAACGACTCCTGGAGAGCTTCTCAGAATACACCTTGTCCTCCAGAGACCCTCCCAGCCCCGCAGCCCTCCCTGAACAGTCCCAGCCTGGCTTGCTGTGCTGGGGGCCTCCAGTTCTTCTTGCACAGCTCAGCTGGAGCTATTTCCGTGTTACAGGGTGGCCACAGTCAGTATAAATACAAAACCAGGTCTGAAAGACCAGCTGGTGGTGCATCTCAGTGTCTGCTCTGCAAGCATCCCTCTTCCACAGGTGTATCCCCCCCAGATAAGGTGCTAAACTTACCTCTGAGCGGTGCCAGACCCAGGCTACAGATCCCTAGTTCTTCTAGAAACCTTGCCTCGTATTTACTGCAAAATCAACTTCTTACTTGCTGGGTAGGATAAGGGAAGAGTATTTGCCCCTCAGCAGAGGGCCAGGGCTGTAGTGGCAACGCTGGGGTCCCACCCAAAGGCTCTCGTGAAAAGAGGGGCTGGGAAAGTTTCCCCGGGGATCTCACCTTATCCCGCTGCGCCGGGATATTCTCAGCCCGCAGCCTCTCCTGGCCCGTCCAGCAGCAGCGTGCGGGGCGTTCTCAGCCCGCAGCCCCTCCCGGGCCGTTCAGGGGCAGCGTGCGGGGCGTTCTCGTCCCCGAAGAATCCCGGCTGGGCGGAGCAGAGCGCGTCCTGCGCGCGCTGTCCCTCCCCGCTCGCCGTAGCGCAGACGGAAGCGCTGCCCGCGCCGCCAGGCCCCGGGCGGGATGTGGAGGCCCCGGTTGGGGGGCGGGCTGCGGGCCGGGATGTGGAGGCCCCGGGTCGGGGCCGGGCTGCGGGCCCGGGTGGCCTGGGGCTGGGCGCGCTCCGCCGCCTCCGAAGCCAACAGCCGTCAGCCCGCGGCGGAGAGCCGGCAGGACTCCCCGTACCGGGACACGGTGCTGCTGCCGCGCAGCACCTTCCCCGCGCAGCTACCGGGGCGGCTGCAGCCCGACACCGAGCTGGAGGTGCAGCAGGTATGGGCTGGGGCTAGTCGGGGCGGTGTGAGGCCCCAGAGGGGCCCGGAATGGAGGGCGGGGGCGGCGGGCGGAGGTTTGTTTACGGGCCCGGCCGCGTTCGGGCAGGCCAGGCTTTGGCGGAGCCTGGAGTTGCCTGGCGGGGAAAGCTGCGGAGCTCAGGCCACTGCTTTATTATTTATAGTCTGGATGCTCACAAAAGCGCGTTACAGGTTTGTTTGGAGAAAGATGAACGAGCCTTCTGAGAGGAGAAGCCAGAGTAATAACGTTAGGCTTAGCGTTGTGTTTTTCTTGGGCTTTTTAATGCTTTTAAACTGCTAAGGGCTTCTGTTACTCACTTAGGAAAGGCAGCCCTCCGTGTTTGGTTGGTTTTACTGTTCTACCATCTATCCAAAATCCAGACTCTTGAAGTGCAAAGGCCTGAGGGGTTTGTCTGGTCTCTTGTCTCCACAGAAATGTGGCTTTTCCGAGCTGTACTCCTGGCAGAGGCAAAGGAAAACAAAGCAGGAGTTCTGCCTGCACGACGGACCCCCCTATGCCAACGGAGACCCTCACGTCGGCCACGCCCTGAACAAGGTGAATCTGGACCCACCCCGTGCTGCTCTGCACTGGTCAACACTCCCTGGCACCTGCTGGGGCTTTGCCATTCCCCATGCTGGAGAGGGGTGTTGTTCTGGCAGGTGAAGCTTTACAAAGCAAAGGAGCAGGTCACACAGAAATGATGGCACAGATCCTAGACCATGAGTGCAACATACAGACATACAGTACCTCTGCACTGAGTGCTGGGTTAGAATGCTGAGGGTCTCCACAGAAACAACTGTTAAAGCCCAAGCTCATTCTCAAGCAGTATTAAATGCAGGAGAGTTGATGTATGTGTGTGTATAATCATGTTATTATGGTTGGGCTGTGCCTTAATATTCCTTCTCCCTCTGTGTGTTTTGTAAGTTTGTTATGTTGCCACAGTGGAGCCACAATCACTAAATCCTGATGGCTTTTGGAATATAAACTTCAGCTTTGAAGTGTTGCTGCTCAGTGGGTGTGGACAGGTTTAGATTCAGTCTGAGAATGGCAGTATTGCCCAGACACCAGAGGGGGGCACCCTGTCCTGTGTCAGTGCTAGTGCCAAAGCTTGGGTCCCGGGAGGTCTGGGTTGGTGAGCCCTGGTCTCAACAGAAGGAATCTGCGCTAGGACAACATGGAGCTCCAGCTCAGTGAGAACAAGAAGGATTTGTCCACTTCAGGTCTTGCCAATTCATAAGATGCCATCATGGTCACACTGGTTGTGAATTCCTTTGCTCAGAAGTCCCCTGAGGCTCTGCTCAATCACAGTGATGGGCAAGAGAAGCAGCAAATGTACTGTCTGGAATGTAAATGATCACACAGCCTTGTGGATTTGATTGTACTTGGTTGGTTTGGTGTTCTGCTGTTAACAGAGGGATCCTAATTAATCCTGTGGGGAGCTAAAAGGGTAACAGCCTCGTGTCCTTCCAGATCCTGAAGGACATCACCAACCGTTTCCATGTGATGAGAGGGTACAAGGTGCACTATGTGCCAGGCTGGGACTGCCACGGGCTGCCCATCGAGCTGAAGGCTCTGGCAGAGGTCAGAGGTGCTGAAAGCCTTTCACCCATGGAGATTCGACAGAGAGGTGAGTCTGAATTCAACAGCAGAGGTGGTTATTGCTCAGTTGGCATTTGAGAATGCATCAGGAATTGCTCTTCGTAACTAAATGGGCTCATTTATTTGGTCCCCCTCTTCCTTAAAATGAATATTCTAGAGACAGTTGTGCTTTTTGTCCCTGTCCTAGTCTAAAGTGCCACTCCTGGGTCTTTCTACATCACTTTGTGTAGCTGCTTCTCTGAACTAGATGTTTCTGAGGCATCACCTGTGTGACACCAGCAGAGCTTCAGTGCGCTCCGCTCGGGCTGCACTAGATGCAGAGCTCAGCAGAAGCAGCCTGTTGGAGAGGGCTATTCCATGGATGTGATGCTGGTCTTGCTGTCCCCCAGCCAGGGAGTTTGCAGAGAGGGCAGTGGAGAGGCAGCAGTCAGCCTTTGCCCGCTGGGGAGTGATGGCAGACTGGCAGCACTGCTACCGCACCGCCGACCCGCGCTACGAGGCCAGCCAGCTCAGGGTCTTCCACACCATGTACCTCAAGGTATGGCCTGCTGCTCAGTCTGCCTTGCTGTGCCCGACCTTCCCCTCTCTGACTGGCTTCTCTCCCCTCTCTCTCCTCCTCAGGGCTTCATTTATCAGGATTACAAGCCAGTCTTCTGGTCCCCTTCGGCAAAGTAAGAGCCAGCAGGCTGTTTGTTTTAGCAGGGGCAGCAGCAGCTTTTTGTGGCGGGGTTTTAACTGCCCTTTGGTGTCTACCCAGAACTGCCCTGGCTGAAGCAGAGCTTGAATACAACGAGCAGCACGTCAGTCGTTCTGTCTATCTGAAGTTTCCCCTGCTGAGCCCACCCCCTAAGCTGGCTGCTCTGATAGGTATGGCTCCCGCAGAGCTTTTGAGACTGTTACTTTTATTCTTGTTGTAACTAAGTTAAGTAATTCTGCTTTCCATCTGCAGATGGATCAGCCCCTGCCAGTGTGCTGGTCTGGACCACGCAGCCCTGGACCGTGCCAGCCAACCAGGCAGTTTGTTACATGCCAGACTCAGAGTACGTGTCTCACTCAGCCCAGCCATCTGCAGCAGCCCTGCTCTGGCAGCACACACCCTTGCACTGACAGTGCCATTCATTTCAGGCACCTCTCTGTGGCTTGTTGGTTTTGTTTTTAAGTGACACGATTGGAAGCTTTGTTCTGTCTCTCTCAACATATCCATTTCTGCTTTCAATTTGAGTTATTTCTTCTTCCTGATGTTATCTCGAAATTGTTGTGAGATTCAAGAGTGGATTATTGTGAGATTTGAGAGTGAAACCTTGGATGTGGTTTTGAGGGACATAGTTTAGGGGTGAACTTGTCAGAGCAGGGCTGCTGGTTGAACTGGATGACCCAAGAGGCTTTTCCACCCTGAATGATTCTGTGGTTCTATGAATTGGACATACAGATCTTGAGACATGTTTTGATATCTTTTAGAGATGAAGCATTTAAACAGCCTGTAGCTTTGTGGTGTTTGTAACTGCAGCATCACAGATGTGTATTTGCATTGCAGGTATGCAGTTGTGAAATGTGCAACCACTGGTGAACACTTCATTCTGGCTGCAGACAGAGTTGAATCTACAGCTGCTGTTTTGGACACACAGTTTGAGATCGTGGCAACCTTTAAGGGTGAGTTTTAATAATCTTAAATTGCTTAGAAATCTGCTTGTCTGAAAATAGCTTCATCTTTGATTTACTGTGTTTGATTATATTCATCTAGAAATAGCTTCAGCTTTGATGTATTTGATTATATTTGTCTAAAAATAGCTTCAGCTTTGATATATTGCATCTGATAACATTTGTCTATAAATAACCTCAGCTTTGATACTTTATTAAGTGCTTACATTGTGAGAACATGCTTCACTCTGATACAAAGAGGAATAATAGTCAGATTTGGCACTGGTCCATTGTAACTTGAATTTTCATCCATAAATTTCAAAGCACTTTCTAAGATCAGGATTCCCCCTGGAAAGCTGGAAAGCAGGGTGGAAGTCTGCTCAGTGCCAGAATCTTAATGACACCAAACAGTGTGTGTGCCCTTCTCATCCATTGCTGAGGAGAGCAAGGGGCTCATCAGAGGCATGTCTGCTGACTGCTAAATTCTCCAACAACCACTGAAATTACCTCATGTGGCAGAACTGGTAGCACTGGCAGCTGGGCATCCTGTTCCTTTCCAAGTTCTCCCCTGTTAAGAGGTATCTTAGGAATAGATTACAAATTCAAGGTCTTTAGCCTACTAAATAGTTACTGAGATCTGTTTCTGGAAGACTGAGACAGTGTTTTGGGAATGTGTGGAGTTGTCTGTAGGTGGAGTGTCACTACCAACACAATACCATTGTCCAAGGTAGGAGAAAAGCTTTTCCTGAAGGAAAAATCCAACCCTGTGTGCAAGGTGAGCACTGCAGAGAGTTTGAAATCATTTGGACAGAGACTGAGCACACAAGTGTCCCATGAGCAGAATGGGTTTGCTGATGGTGCACTGCTGCTCTCTGGGAAACTGAACCTGCACATTCTGTTTTCCCCTTCACCCTCAGGTGCAGATTTGGCAGATGGTTCCTGTTCTCACCCCACAATTCCTGGCAGAGTGTCTCCTCTGTTACCTGCCAACCACGTGACCATGGCCAAAGGAACAGGAGTGGTCCACACAGCCCCAGCTCATGGTATGGAGGACTACAGTGTGGCCTCCCACCACCAGCTGCCCACGGTACCTCATCTTCAGCTCCTGCTCTCACTTCCCATCACCTGCCACTGAGCAATTGCTGTACAACTCCAGAATGATTTATGCAGGCTTGGGCATTTTGGTTGGGGAGGGTTTTTCTTGCATGTTGGTTGGTTTGGTTTGGTTTTTCACTGTTGATGTGAAGGCACTGAAATACTGATGAGTGATGGGACTCGGTGCCAGTCTGCAGATGTAATAGTGCTCATGTTGCCTGCACTTGTCTGGTACATCACTAAATCTGGAGTGTTCTGAAATAGAACACACTTTGCTGCTCATCAGGAAAGTAGTTCCTCAGCAGGGTACTTCAGTGGCTTTTGAATGCCTTGTGGTAATTTATTGACATTATTTATTTTAAGGATTGCCTTGTGGATGAAGGTGGATTTTTTACTGAAGCTGCAGGTCCTCAACTTCAAAGCAAGTATGTCCTTGAAGAGGGGAATGAAGCTGGTGAGTTGATCCATGTTTAGCCACTGGCTACTTTATCAGTCACATTCCTGCAGTGGTATTTTGAGGGTTCATACAAACTGTGAACGCATTTTGAATAGAGATGAAGTGCAGACACTTCTTGTTAGGTGTTCATCATGGAAAGGCATGAATCAAGGTTAAACTCAGTAGTATGGTCAAATTGGATTTTAATCCCTCCTCCTTTATTCTCTCAGTGATTCAGATGCTCCAGGCAGCTGGGAGTTTGTTGAAAGAGGAGAAGTATGTGCACAGTTACCCCTATGACTGGAGGACTAAAAAACCAATGATTATTCGTGCCAGCAAGCAGTGGTTTGTCAACACAGAGAGTGTGAAGGCTACAGCACAGGTAGAGAATTTTCCTTTCCTACAGGATGTTTAAAGACAGCTGATGTTATTTGGAATCCAAAAAACAGTCTTGGTACAGCTCACTCCAGGTCATGTTCTTCTCTAGGGTTTACAAAGGGTAGTTGAAAAGTGTTAATTATTGGTAGAAGTGATGAATGTTGTCAGTTTACTGCCAATATTGATATCATCCAGGATAAATACATTGACTGACATGTTTGTTCACTTCTACAGGTCACAGAATAGCCTGGGTTGGAAGGGACTTTAAAGATTCCATCTCATTCCAACTCCCCTACTACAGGCAGGGACACCTCCCACTAGACCTGGTTGCTCAGCCTCATCCAGCCTGGCTTTAAACTCTTCCAGGGGGGAGGCATCCACAGCTTCCCTGGGCAACAGAGTTCCACTGTCTCACCACCCTCATAGTGAAGAACTTCTAATGTATAGTCTGAGATGTGTGTTTCTTATGCAGTGTTCTGCCAAATTATGTGCATCACACACAACACTCAGAACAGCACCTTAGGTTCTCTTGGATAGCTGGTTTCATTCTAGGTAGGGCATGAGGTGTTGCATCTTTGTCTTGAATGAAGGAACATGTTTATCCAGCAGGGATGGAGGATTTTCTTTGTCTCGAAGGAACATGTGGAAGTGACTGGCAGCCCACCCTGTGATCCAGGCAATACACACCAAGATAGGGTTTCAAAGCAGACACCAGCACAGACACAACGAGCTTTTACACTTCAGATGGAGATACTGATACCATTTCTGACTCATTTTAGGACATGTTAGACAACCAGAGCTGGAAAAAAAATGTTGTTTGCTCTGTGGAGAACTGTGCAGTGTATAGAGTTCCCAGGATGTTATCAAAGAGCAGTATGTGGTGAAGTGATGTGGCAGATGTTTGAGCAGTTGTTAGTGCTGGGAGTGGGAATGCAGACCTGTACCTTGATTTACTGGTGTGAGTTCTGGGGAGTGCTCAACAATTCACTGTCTACTCCATAGGAAGTGCTCAAGAAAGTGAAAGTGATTCCAACATCTGCAGTGGGCAGGATGCTGGAGATGCTGGACAGAAGGACCTTCTGGTGCATATCCCGACAGAGGTGCTGGGGGGTTCCAATCCCTGTCTTCTACCAGAAGAACACAGGAGAATGCTTGATAAACAGGTATTTGTCCAGCTCTATATGCTGAGGAATGAGAGCATGAGCACTGCCTGCTGTGCTGCAGTTAACACACTTTTATCAAACTGAGAATCATAGAGTCCTATATCAACTTACAGCTATTCTAGTATAAATACATGGTTTGACTTGTAATTATTTAGCTGAGTTAATCAGTGTACATAAATTAAAACAAACAAAACTCATTGCTGAAGGTGACTTGCATGCAAGAGAAATCAATTTACTTAGCTGCTTAAGTTCCCTGTCCCATCCCCTTGCAGAGGAGGGGTGAAAGCAGCATTGCTGTAAAGTGAACTGACAATCATCACTGCTCTTCACATTTCAGCAGGCAGGAAAGTGCAAGTTGCAGTTCTGATAGAATGCAGCTGTAATTGGGGTCTGTAAACTGAACAATACAGGCATTTTGTCAAAGAGCTTTCAGCAGTTGAGTGACAGTGTGATATTTGAAGTGCAGCAACCAAATTGGTGGCAGAATAAGTAACTGTGCTTTGCTTACAAAAAAAACTAGTGTGTTTTCAAAGAGCCAGCCTCAGTAAATGTAAGTAAGTGAACTTTAGCTGTGTGATTTAGTCTGTCTAAAGCTTCAGGTGCTTGCCTTTTTCTGCCATCTTCTAGTTCATAGTTTCCAGATATTGCAAACACAGCATTTCAGGAATTTCAGACAATGATGTGAGGAAATCCAAGCTATGCTTTCAAATGGGAAAGCTCAACCAAATGCAATCTTTTTCTGTCCTTCAAGGAGTAGCAGAGTTCTGCTTGTACCCCTTTGGGGAACAGAGGTGTTCAATTGTAAATATCCCCTAAGCAATGATTTCATAACAACAGAGCTGTGGAGTTTCACATTCATTATTCATTTCCATACTTTCTCTTGAGATATGCTGCTGACACTCCATTTTATGCATCTGAACCAAACTCCTGTGTGTGTAAATTCATTATGGATAGCAAGAGTGCATAATTGGAGAGGACTTCAGGTAATATTGCAGAGCTGTCTTTATTCTGGTGTTGAATAAATGCACTGCAGAGAGTCCATCATGTTTTCCAGAGGCTGACTGAGCACATTAGCAGTAGGTGAGGCTTAGGGTGTGGAGAGCAGGGAATGGACTTTAAGCAGTTAGTCCTTAGCTTCACCTGGTGTGACTGGGTGTGTAGTTGCACACCTATGTACTTTGACTCTCTAATAGAAGGCAATAACTGTGAGAAGAAGCCACAATAGCCCTAGTCGTTTATAGGAGCTGGATAATGCTGATGTGCCAGGGATGGAGGCTCTGTGGGGTGGTTTTACCTGCAGAAGCTGTTACTGTGCAGGTGAGTGAGCAAAGGGACAGTGGCACATCTGGCTGTGTGCAGATGAATGAACAAGGGGACAGTGGCACATCTGGCTAGAACTGATCTGGGGGAAAAGAGACACATTTCCAGTATTCTCAAAAATCAGATTTATTTCATTTGACTGACAGCTTCTTATGCTCACTTGGAGCCAGTACTCTTTACTTCTAACATATTTTACAGTAGAGGTGAAGCTTTAAAAGAAAAGTGTGAAACACTCATTAGATACTGAAATTTAGCTGTAGCAAACTTCTGTTGCTAGAGTGGGAAAAGTGCTCAGAATATTGGCCTATAGAAATGACAGCCAAACTTGAGAGCAGTCTGTCAATTCATAGGTCATTTTCCTGGGCACCAGGTCATATTGAAATAAACAGCTAAGCCCAAATATTTTGATGCATTTGCATTATACTTTTGGAAATCTTACCATGAGAGGTTGCTTCTAAGGAAGTTTCATGGTTGTATTGTGAATAATATCATTAAAACAATAAAACAGTTTAGCTGAATTAATCTGTGTATATATATATATCTGTAAATAACTTACATTTCAGAACAGAAGCTGTTTTCTTATCTTGAATGCTGGATAAATGTGCTTCCAGTAGTGGCTGCTCTGGAGTCTTTCAGTGGCTATCAAAAGTAACAGCATCTCCACTGGAAGTCAGTGTAGTCCACATGGAGTTGCTGTTACATATGAGAGCACCAATAGCTGGTCTTGGGCGATCCTGCTTGTGTATCCCCTGTAAAAAGACTTGAAAACACAAATAATAAATCTAAATTATACCTGTGTTGCACCTCAGCTTCCCCTGTATTTGGCACGTGAAAGGCTGCAGGGAACTCTCTCAGCATGAACCTGCTAGTCTCTGGCAGAGTATTTTTCCCCACACCAACAATCCTGCCTCTCTGAGTTGATTCCAGGGGGTAGATTTAATCCCCTTGAATGGAAGGAGTTCTCTGTGAGTTCCTAAAATGGATTGTATCACACTGTTGTCTGTGATCATAAAGAACCTGATCATGGGTAGCATATTACATTTCTGTGGAGTGTACCACATCATGCTGTGATCAGGGATTGAAATCCTATAAAATAACTAAACCCTGGATGAGAGAGCAAAAAGAAAGATCTTTTTTTTCATTGTTGTCTTTTTCAGTAGGAATCTGGAGTGATTTTTCTGCACAAGTGAAACAAAAGGACTCTAAATAGGCTACATGCACAAACAAATGCTCACACTCTGTCAGCATTCAAAATCGAAGAGATTTAGAGAGTAAAGTGTTTTTTGGGAGAAAATTCTAGGAAATCCTGTAAGTCTGGAAGAGAGAAAGAGCTCCAAAAGTAGATTTGTATTTGCAATAGTAGCCGAGAGCAGTTAATAAATGTGAGATAGCCACTTCAGCCTGCCCTCATGCAGTAACTATGTAGATTCCCTGGTCAGATATTGGCAATAAGTGCTAATCAGATATTGGCAATCACAAGTGCTAATGCAAAGCATATTCTAATGAATACTAATGTATTCTCATTCGAATGAATGAGAACCTTTGTTATCTTCTCTCTGGCTTTACCCAGTAACTTAAATGCCTGACAAAGAAAATCCCAGCCTGTCTTTGAAGCAGCTCTAGCCCAGTTTTCCTTTGAGAAGATGAAGGCAGTGCAGCAGCTCACAAGCAGCAACTTACCACGGCATAACCAGCCCTGCAGTGTCAGCACTGGCACGACAGAGAACTTGCCCTCTCCGTGCTGTGTGGAGAGGAGAGAAGGTCAGGCTGTGTGTTCTCCTCCTGCCTCTCTGCTGGGTCTGTTAACACGTTAAGTAAGTGTTCAGGGCAATCAATATGAGGGCAGAGGGTGATTGGCTGCTGCCCTGGCAGCGTGGCTCGGCGCTGGACACGTAGTGCAGCTTCTTCTGGATAGGCTCTGGATCCAGGGCAAAGTTTTACTGCTGGGTTATCGTGCTCACGTTGGAGCCCACAGATTATAAACTGATGAGTAGTTATTTGAGAAAGGTGGTTTTCACTTGTACTTGGAGGGAAAAAGTCTTACTCCTCACATAGCTGAAATACAGTACATTCTCCGTGGCAGTAGGTGCTGGGAGAAGCTCTGAGGGACAGGGGGTGTTTGTGTGGCTTGGGTTTTTCAAGCTGCGTGAGGAGAAAGTCCTTGTTGAAATGATAACTTGGAAATCTTTGGTCAGAAAAGTTTTCTGTCTCTAATTGGACATCAGGGCCATTAGCTGAGCACTGAATTAATTGTTCCATGGATCACTCAATGTGCATTAACACTGTATGTGGCACTCTGTACATTTTAGGGTAAATTAACCTGGTTTTTAATGTCTTCTGCTTGTGACTTCCTTGGGTCAGTCTTGGCCAGTACCAGGAAGGTGCTGAGACTGGTAGAGAGCTTGTGAAATACTGACTTGAAGGCAGCTAGTTACCCATAATTGTCTTTAAAAATCCACTGACTGTATTTGAGAAGGACCAAAGGTGGAGCCTTCTGTGAGCAAGCAGGGAAGAATGATGCTGTGTCTGGAGGTCTGGCTGTAAAGCAGCCTCCATTGGAGGATTTACCCTGCAAGAGGGGAGCTCAGTGAGTAGTTTGTCTGCACTGAGACAAACAAACTTCTCCTTGGCTTATTAGAATATTATCTTCTGAATCTGAAGATTGAGCATGAGGGAGATAAAACATTAGGGATGTTTGTCAGCTGTCTGCCAGGGATCTACCAGGACTGGAGTTTCTGTTTGCTTTTATCCTGGAGAAATAGCACTTCACAGCTGGAAGCACAGGCAAATAGATGTCTGGGCAAATATATCTGAAAGGAAAAGATGCCACTCAGAACTGGAGCTCCTAAATGTTTTTTTGCCAGGATAAATGTTAGCAGATGCATTAGAAAGCCATAAAGTGCCCTATCATCATTAGACTGGAAGGTGAAGGGTGCCCACTGTAGCCTGAAGGGGTAAGAGTGCTGGTGGTATGCTGGCTGGCTCCAGCTTGGTCAGTGTTTTCTCTCCAGGATGTTCTACAGGAATTTACTTTGGAAAGGAAATGGATTAATTGATGATTGGTGATCAATTGTAACAAACCTGTTGCTCTATCATTGCCATTTTATCCCCACAAGCAAGAGCAGAACTGTTATTTTCCTCTTACACCTCATATCATTAATAATTTGTTCAACATCTTGGAGAACATGGATGTTCATGGCTGAGGGAGCTGGGGCTGTTAGTCTGGAGGAGACAGGAGCCCTCACTGCTCTCCAGCTCCCTGACAGGAGGCTGTATCCAGGCTGGTGTTGGTCTCCTCTCCCTATTTTCTAATGATAGAACAAGAGGAAACAGCCTCAAGTTGTGTCAGGGGAGGTTTAGATTGGATATTGGGAAGAAATTATTTCCTGAGAGAGTGGTGAGGCCCTGGCACAGCTGCCCAGGGATGGGGTGGAATCACCATCCCTGGAGGGGTTTGAAAAGCAGGAGATGCAGCACTGGAGGCTGTGGCTGCTGGAAAGACAGATGTTGGGATGGAGGTTGGACTGGATGATCCTGGAGGCTCTTTCCAACCAGAATGATTCTGTGATTCTAAGCTCTGCAGGAGCTCACTAAATGCAACACTAGTTTATTTTTTCCTCTGTCACAATACTGTGTCCATAAGTAAATTATCTAAATCTGTGTTTCTTTAGTTAGAAACATATCCCTGGTGGCTCAGGGGGCACAGCAGTTTCAGTTTGAAGTTGGCAGGTCATGGTGAGCTCCTGTACTCCTTAAATACAGCAGATGTCTAAAAATCACCTCTTCAGCAAGTGCTCTGAGTCAGCAAGACAGTGTGTGGGGTTTGTTTTGTGTCTTAAGCTAGCTTCATTTATGTCTAGACTTGGCAGTAGATTATACCAAAAATCAATTCTCCAAAGCCTTGGCTACTGGGGACAATGATTGAATGAGCCATAAATAGTGAACAGACCTGCACACCTTGTGGTTGACAGTTCACAGCAGAAAAAAGGCTTAGTTTATTCTGTATTTTTCCTGTTTCTGTAGTACCTGTTCATTTCAGAACAAAAAGAAATCAGAAATCTAATACCTCAATCAGAAGCTTGATACATATGCCTGTTATTTGAAATGCCACCATTCCCTAGCTCTCCATTTCCAGGTCAAGGTCAAGAAAATAGCAGGTGAATTAGATTTTAGAAGGTTTCAAGCTGCTGGCCTCTTTCCTGAGCACCCAGTTGTTTTCCTTTTGCAGGAAAGCAGTTTGGGACACAGGGAGGTTTCTGTACACCCTGGGTTCACACATCCTGGAACACAAAAGTAGGAAGACCTTGTGATGGAGGCAGAAAGCCCTGTGAAGTATTGTCTGGAGTAGAAGCTGGAAAATCACGTTTAAATGTGTTTTTTTTCTATTAATCAGTATCTCACCACTTTGGATCTGGGGTACTTGCAGAATGGTGCTTTTAACTCACTTCATAAATGCCATTTCTCCCTCTCTCCCAGTGAAAGTGTCACAGATGTCATCAAAATAGTGGAGCAGCAAGGCACAGATGCATGGTGGACCCTTCCTGTTGAACAGCTGCTGTCAAAAGAGGCTGTAGCAAAGGTAATTGTTCTATTTCCAATGCAGGCAGCTCAGTGATGGGAAGTGAGTCAGAAACTTGTATATTCCATCATCCTTTTCAGTCTGGTACCTGCATGAGAGCTTTGATGACACGGAGTGTTCTGTACTTGCATTTCTGACTGACTGTTTTTCCACTAGGCTGGAGGTGGTGATGTCCTGGATTATGTGAAGGGGCAGGATGTCCTAGACATCTGGTTTGACAGTGGCACTTCCTGGGCTCACGTTTTGGAAGGTACAGA
>VYZU01049263.1:0-28913 GCA_013401355.1 Ceyx cyanopectus
TTACCCATAAGCTTTCAACCTGTCTCCTTTATGGAAAATTAACAAGGAAGAGGAGCAAAAGGTGAAACTGTGAGGTCCATAATACTGAAGTGAGAAGTAGAGGAGCTCTATTGCCTAGGACTGCCTCTTACCACTTTGTTCCCAATGCAGGTTGACCCTCAGTGCTGTGACAACTTCCCACATTGGTTCAATGACACTCCAGTGCCCAAATCCTCAGCAGCCTCCTTTTGCAAACTTGCTGGGTCATAGGTTGCCAGCAGCACATAAATGCACCTAGCCAGGAGCCTGAGGTGGGGACACACACATTTAATGCCTTTTATTCTCTGTTGTCAGAGAAAATGTAGTTTACTCCTTACATGTTTTCACTGCTAAAAGAAAGAGGAGCTTGCTGATACACAAGCAATACTGTTTTAATATACTGACAGCACTAAACCAGTGCAGCTCCCTCAGGATGGTCACAGCTGCTTGATTTGAGGTGTTTATAGCACTGTTTCACCTGGGGAATGAGCTATAACCACATAGCAGACCTTGGCACCTCCCTTGAACAGCATCAGACCAAATGCAGATAGACCAAGTTAGATAAGTAACATCCAAAAATCAACCCCAATGTAATAGGTAATGCCATGTAACCAAGGTCTAAATATCTGGCTATCATGACAGAGAGATGAATCCAGAGGGTCTTCTTCAGTCTGTGGGAGATTAGAAAATAGGTCACTTCATGCATCTCAGTGGGCATTAATAGGCATAGCTGGTAACGACCATTGACATTTAAGTACTTCACTGCTGAAGAGACAAGCTTGAACAGATTATATCCGCTCAACTGTTTCCTTGCTACCTCTGTCCATCTCTCCAACTGGCTCATCATCAAGTTACCATACAAAGGTTTTGTTTGCACAGGGTGGATGTTGATGGGAAGGCAGTTTCAGCAGAGACGATAAGGACCACAAAAGCAACTTGATTTCCTTGTCTCCTCTGACTCAAATGTAGGGCTGCAAGGCTAGTAAGCATGTGTAGAAGGGAGTACCTGCTCCTTTGACACGTTTGTAATTAGGAAGTCAGGTTACGTGTCTCTGACACTGTTCTTCAACATCTTTTTGTGTCACCATCATCACTATCCACTGACAATTATAAGAAGGAGGGTGGTGAAGCCCTTTTTGCCTTATCAAACCTAAAGCATTGAAGTTTTTGGGGTTCAAACATGCAAAATAGCTCATGTAGCTTACCACCAAATCTGCCAGAACACCAGTGCTCCATTCCACAGATGACCTTACTATGTTTGCTGCATCTCCCATTCTTAAAAGAAATGAAGAGCCATCTAGAGGATAGAGTACTTCAAAGATCAAGCTGTGTGAAGACCACATGCGAAATTTTTCCTTGTAAAATGCTGTTAACTAACCAATAGTCCCTGTGCAGAGACTGTCTGAAGCAAACTGAGGCAGTGTGGAATCAATCAGGGTCTTTCTCCCTCCTCTTCAAACCCCAAATGCAGTTTGGGAATTCATGTTGCTAGAAACATGTGTGGCCACTTCAGCTGACATTTTTCAGACAAGAGACTCATTGAGAGTCTATGCACTGCTGGGTATTTAGAGAGAAAGGTGAAATTAAATCCTGCTGACCATACAGCTCAGTGCCACCAATGCAAGCAACTGCCACATGTTTTGGCAACAGGAGACTTTCTAGACAAATTCTGCCTAACTCTTCAAAAAGTACCACAAGAAGTATCAATGAGTTTTCACACTGATATATGACGTGTGAAAAACAAACTATCTAGAGAGAACCAAGCTCTCACTACTGACTACTAAGGTCAGAGAAATTGTCTTGAACTAAATAGACTTTGGTCTCAGTCCAACACAGCAACTCCCACATACCTATCCTTGCCCTCACAGATCATTTAGGGTTGTTTTTGCAGAGGGTCTAACACACAGTACCCCATGGCTTTTGGAATCCCCTTCAAGTTGATTGCATTGTCCAGGCTTCCTCCCCCTTCATCTTTTTTGGGATTCAACTATAGTCTTGTAGTACAGCAGGGAGAAAAATCATGCTGTTTTTCCTAGTGTGTATTTCCCACCTTGATTCCAGCATGATTTGTTTCTTTGTACTAGAGTTCCATTTAACTGCCCGGGAAAAAAGAATAACAACAACAATAAAACACACACACACACACAAAAAAAACCCCAAACAAACAAAAAAAAACCCCACCCCAAAATTCCTCCAACAATTTGATAGACAAATAAAGTTGGTGAGGTTACTGACTCCATTGTCTCCTGTTATGTGAAGTTCTGAGATTTTAAAAAATGAGTGCATATTTAGGAAGAGGAAGTTTGTTTAGCAACAGAGGTCTGTTTTTGTGTTTCTTAAGGGAGTGGGGATTTTTGGAAAGCTATTAGATTGCACTAAAAATTAAAAAAAAAACCCCAAAAACTAATTTGGCTGATGTGGCCTGTTTTTGGAATCATTTGGCTGGAAGAACAAAGTGTGGTGCTAATGTAGTACAAGGAGCAAAGGGGAAAGAACACGTGCCAAGGTCACCTCCTCAGCAGTAGCAACGGCAAGCTTCACAGCAGTGATATAAAACCTCCCTCTGATATGAGATACCACTCACAGTTACTTTTTAAGAGCTATAAAAATCCAGAGCAGGCACACATTAATTAAAGCAATCCAGAGAGAAGCGCTGCATGCCAGTCTTGGCAGCGGGTGACTGAAAGGCACACAGCACATATGGGACCAGAATGCCCATGGACAGGGTTAGCTAAAATATTTCCATTTTTATCACCTCCAGATTTGCCAGTGGGCAGCACAGATGGTTTGCAGCTGGGGAGCCAGTCAGTGTGCTTGTAAGGAAGCAATGTGACCTGTGTCATGAAGCAATGCATACCATAAGGAAAGATTTCATGACTAACCCAAATCTCCTTCATTGACATTTAAGTCCATAACCTCCTGTCCTAGCTAGACTAGAAGCAGACCACAAAAAAAACCCCTCCTCTTCACCAGAATATTTTTCATGTCTATTTCCTTGTACCTCAGTTCTTTGTATCCCCTGAGCTAGACAAACTCCATTCTTCTGGGCTTTGCTCAGAAGACATGTTTCCATGCTGGTGTCTCTTGCAAAGCACAGGTCTCACCTTCCAGAGAGACAGGTGCAGAGCAAAAGATGCAGTGAGGACAAGGACTCATCCAGGCTTCTGTCAGCTCCTTTTCTTCCAGGGGTATGGCAAGGCAGACTAAGAGATGGTTGAGGTGACTACCAAGTGCAAACCTGAGTAATTTCTCTTCCTTGTCCCCTGCTGCAGCCCATCACAATAAGCTTTTGATAAGAACTCACTGACTAGCCACAGCTGATGGTCAAACACATCCAACTAAAGGATGATGGCTAGCAGTGTCTTTCTGTTTTTAATGGTGATTATTCTAATTGAGTGAAATAAAGATAACCTATCATTTTTATCTCTTGCATCTATTTACCTGTAGTTATCCCACCTCCTGGCTTCATTGTCCAAAGGTGCAGAAGGGCTTCCACACCACTGGCAGCAAGAGCACCCTCCAGCACCTCAGTACACACTAGAAACCTTGAAAAGGTGGAGCAGAACTGGGAGCATGGAGGTAAAGGGACCAGAGCTCATGGCATTAAGAGTCTTAATGCCCATTTACAAGGCAGGAAAGAAAAAAAAAAAAAAAAAGCTACACTTGAGGGTCTATCATGCACAGAACATGCACTTGAAGGCAGTTTTCTTCCCCATAACCAACTTATCAAGAGACAGGCAGCCCAGTCTAGTATTTTCCAGGGCTCTGTAATGATTTCTTAAGTTCCAATTTTACTGCTTGGACCAATTTATCTTCCAGTGTGAGAAAAATAACTGTAAAATTGAGCTGGTCTTGAAGACCACAGTGCTTTGAGATGTGCAACTGAACAACATCTAGTATCTACTCATGTATCACAGGAGGACCAGAGGGGGAAAGAAAAGTGTGTAATGCTTTTAAAACACATGGAAAACATTATCAGAATAGCAAAAATCTGACATAAAACTATACACACAGTTCAGATTTGGGCTCTCCACAGCCCTTGCTAGACAAGTAGGGATAATTTATTTTTTTTTTACTGATAGTGAACTGAAAGGGGGTCCCACTCTCATTTTCATATGCCACCATCTGTCAGTCTCTTTGCTTTATGGCTAGAAGTCCTGGACAGCCATGGCAGAGGAAAACAGGAAGAACAACTGGCAGATCTCAGCTGAGGCTAAGTGCTGTTTGGCATTTTTCAAAGGACAACGAATTGGAAAGGACTTGCTGTTAATCAATGTGAAGAAGATACATGTCAGATCCCCACAGAGCACGCTACAATGCAGAACACTTTGTAGAGCAGCAGAGTTTTGTGAAACGAGTTTGGACAGGCAGTTTTTCTCTTAAACCTGCATTTCTGACTAGTAACTTCTTCCCAGGCTTACAACATTTGTGCCGAGAGATAAAAATTTATTCTCTTATTTGCTCCTTAACCACTGCACAATCTTTCAATTTTTTTTTCAGCAAAGACAGAAGCCGTATTTTATATCATCTATGGATTAAGCTGCAGTTTTTCCTGTACAAGGAAATAGTTTGCAAAGAAAAACAGTAAAAGAAAGAGATTTTGTTGTTTCCTGGTGACCAGCACCACTGATACCCTGGCTAGTATCACACTGGCTAATTCAAGACAGAAACAAGCACTGTGACAGTTAAATGGAAAGAGAGGATGTAGCACTAACCTTGGTGCAGAAAATCCTTACCACAGCTGCCTCCTCTTCATGGTGGAATTCACCATGAGAGGAATCTGTTCTGAACATGGGAGATTATGTTCTATGCATGTTTATTTGGCTTTTTGGTTCTTTTTCCCGTTACTAAGCTTAAGCATGTCGGTGCTCTTGAGTGCCCCTCTCTACTTGTAGAGGCATTTAACAGAACTCCCTTGATGCAGGGCACACTGTGGTTCCCTTAATAACTCACAGCAAAAGCTGGATATGTCTTTGTTCTTAGCTCCAACTGCCTCCCCACTTCTCCAGATCAATGTACTCCTGAGGCTGGAGAAAAGCCCTTTTGCCAATAACACAGTGCTACATAACAATGAAAGTGCTTTAAAATGGCCCTTACTCCCAAAGAGCATCAAGGTGATGAGAGTTCGTGTCAATCTGTGGGAATGAAGAAGGTGGTATAGGTCTGGACTACTGTGGAGGCCTGAAGAAAGGAGAAACTTAGCAATGGAACCTGACCTACTGGTTCAGACTAGAAGTGCCTCTATATCAATACAGACACTGAGCACTGGTGAGAACTCCTGGTCACTCCTTTTTATAGAGGCTCCTTCTCCACATGCAAAAGGCCCAGTTCCTCAAAGGCGTTTAGGCACAGGGCCAGGACAACAAGGAACTTCTGAGGGTTAATATTGCCTTCAATTAAAAAAACCAAACAACTAAAAACAAAACCCACCACAAAACAGTTACAGATAGTGCAGAATTCAGATCCTCCCTAGGGAGTCAGATCAATAGAAATGCAACAAGAAATAGCTTCCCATCCCTGCCATTAGTGAATACCAAACTGCAAGAAGCTCACAGAAATATGCATGCTGTCTTCAGTCCTGTCAGTCACAGATGTGACAGCTGGGACCTTTAAAGACTGTCAAAGGAGGGAAAACAAGGCACTCCAAATGCTGAGTCTGTCAGCGGTGTAATTAACATGTCATGTATGGACTGCTCTAAAATGCAGCACTTACTGCACCTCCAACCGCCAGACTATCAAAAATGCTTCTCAGCTAGTAATTCTTGCACCCTGCAGTAATGCTGAGGTTACTGCAAAGCAAAGAAATATGAAAACTGTAGTGTTTGAGAAGACAGAAATTGATTTGTAGCCCATGGGGGAAGGCAAGCTAATCACCCACAGGGGCAGTTGGTACTCCCACTCCAGAGAGGTGTCTCTGGAAACATGTACCCAGTCATATTCTTAGAAACGCACATCCATTCCACATGGCCAAAACACCTGAAACAAAAAAGGTAAGGCAACTTCTACAGGGAATTCATAAACCAAGAGAGTTTTGGGGCCCTCAGCAGCTGGAGTGTACTCCCCACTGACCTGCAAAAATAGGTTTGAGGCAGCTGGCATTAACTGCCAGGTAAAAGTGAAAATTTCTTTCACCCTTGTCTGTCAGTATACCCTGGGCAAACTTCAAATGTAAAGAGACGTGACAAAAAAATATCCCATGTTGGAAAAGCCAGCCCACACAGAGAGGCTGGCAATTCTCTCCCTCTGCAGACAAAATGTATGTGAGTGGTTTAGTGCAGGAAAGGTGCTAGTGTAGGTCAGATACTTGGGGCAATCTACAGGAACACTTGGGCTGAGCAAAATCAAAATATTTTTTGAATGTAGATCTGCAGCCATTGTGACTGACCAACACAATCAGGCCAAGGACAGCACCTGAATCCAGCGAGAGCCTCAGAACATCAATTCAATTACCTGAGCAAACTTGCCTTTGCATTGCTTAGGAGTACAGCACGGCTGCCAGCACCGGTTCTTCCACAGCCCGTCTCTGATGGGCAGACCAGGGAAGGCACTGGAAAGGAAGACTCAGAAGGTGAGGTCCTGGTGTTGCTCTAAGGAGCCACCGACTCATACGGACAGGGAGAGACAGGGAAAGAAGAGAAAAAGCAGGCATGGGAAGAAGTTAAAAAGAGCTTCAATGGTGTTAAGTCTGATAAAAGCTGGTTTTTTTCTGAATGCAATAATTAGTGATTAAGGTACACAAGAAAGTTTTATATACACACTAGCAAAAAATTTAAAATCATATTAATATAAAAATAATCTATTTCTGCTCAATAACGGTATCACTTCCCCATCTCTTTTGGGTTGACTCAAAATGATGCCAGTTAAGAATATCTTACAAACAATGAAGAATTTAAAGTTAACAAAATATTTATGAAGTTTTCCTTGCAGATTTCTATTTCTGAAGAAGTGATTTGGAAAATTAAAACCCACAAAACTCTTCAATGATACCACTGACTCCCTTAAATTTAGAGGACCATTTCTTGTCACCATTTCTTTTCTCGACATCATCTTCTTGCCTCAACAAACAGAAAAGACAGCACCCTGTGGTCAGCCCATTGGTTCCATTAAACAAGGACAGGAGTTCCTGCATCAAAACAAAGGGAGAAAAACCAAAGCAGAACTAAGAGTTGAGATGGACTCAGGAAGTATTCTTAATTGTTTAAAAGTTTCTGAGCGATGCAGAGTTGCACCACCCTGCTCATATGGCACTGAAGGCAGGAGATAGTTCTATCTGAACACATGCTCAAAATGCTTTGGAGAAAAATAAGTTATATTCAAGCTACTGTTGTAGACAGGAGGTTCTCGCTGAGATTGTGATCAGCTGTCTGAATGAGCAGAGAGACAGAACACATTTGTTTAGATCAGTTTTTGTTAAGACCTCTCAGTGGTACAGGAAAGGAATAAAATTGGCCTTATAATGAAAATGGCCTCATTTGCAGCTTTGTGATAAGTAGTACTTACCGTGAATTTTTGATTCCTTGTGCTCAGACTGCTACTGCAGCTCCTCTGGGATGGCATTATTGTACCATTTCTCCATGGCTCCTACTTATCTCAGTCTCTGCTACAAACAGGTTTTTCACCCCTGGCCTGTGAAATTTCTTGAATTAGCTGATAAGGAGTTTCAGCTACAGTCACAGCAGGTCCAAGATTCTGCCCAAATGTTATAATAAAATACGGGTCAACTGTGCCATATGCAGGAGTGTGAAATATGGTAAGGGTTTTACTGCAACTTCTTTACAGAGATCTGTAAAAGCTGAGCATAGCTTCATCATTCAGAAGGACACCCTTATCATTCAATCAAAATCATCAAAAGATATTTCACAGAAAGGGTTATGTATTTCTGAAAAGTTAAATTTAACTAAGGTCTAGCACCAGGCAAAAAACATGAATATTTAAGAAGTCAGACAGCAGAACATTTTAAAAAACAGTAATAATTAGCATACACTAGCTTCTATTTTCAAAGCATTTTACAAAAACATGAATTAGAATCATAGAATGGCCTAGGTTGGAAGGGACCTTAGAGATCATCTAATCCAACCTCCCTGTCATGGGCAGGGACACCTCTCAACTAGACCAGGCTACACAAGACTCCATCCAACCTGGCCTTGAACACCTCCAGGGAGTGGGCAGCCACAACATCTCTGGGCAATTTATTCCAAAGTCTTGCCACCCTTGTACTGAAGAATTTCTTCCTAAAATCTAATCTAAATCTATTTTCCTTCAATTTAAACCCATTTCCCCTTGTCCTATCAATCAAAGATCTTGTAAAAAGTCCCTCCCCAGCCTTCCTGTTGGTTCCCTTCAGGTATTGGAAGGTCCCGCCGAAGTCTTCTCTTTGCAAGACTGAACAATCCCAACTCTCGCAGCCTGTCCTCATAGCAAAGGTGCTCCAGTCCCTGGATCATCCTTGTGGCCCTCCTCTGAACATGCTCCAACAGATCTATGTCCCCCTTATGGTAGGGACACCAGAACTGGACACAGTATTCAAGGTGGGGTCTCACCAGAGCAGAGTAAAGGGGGAGAATCACCTCTCTTGACCTGACGGCTACACTTCTCCTGATACATCCCAGGATGCGGTTGGCCTTCTGGGCTGCGTGAGCGCACTGCCGGCTCATGGTGAGCTTCTCATCTATCAACACCCCCAAATCCTTCTCTTCAGGGCTACTCTCAACCCACTCTGTGCCCAGTCTGTATTTGTGCCTAGGATTGGCCCAACCCAGGTGAAGGACCTTGCATTTTGACTTGTTGAAGCTCGTGCAGTTTGCACTGGCCCATTTCTCAAGCCTATCAAGGTCCCTCTGGATGGCATCTCTTCCCTCAAGTGAGTCCACGGCACCACACAGCTTGGTGTCNGGCACGACTTACCCCTGGTGAGGCCATGTTGGCTGTCACCAACCACTTGATTATTTGTTATGTGCCGTAGTACAGCTGCCAGGAGAATCTGTTCCATGATTTTACCTGGCACAGAGGTAAGGCTGACTGGTCTGTAGTTTCCCAGGTTATCTTTGGTTCCTTTTTTAAAGATGGGGGTTATGTTCCCCCTTTTCCAATCTGGGGAAACCTCACCAGAACGCCAGGACCTCTCAGATATGATAGCTAGTGGCTTAGCAACTTCAGCCGCCAGTTCCTTCAGGACCCGTGGATGTATCTCATCAGGTCCCATGGACTTGTGCACCTTCAGGTTCTCATGCCTTTTAAGACACCTGACCTCATTTCAGTCTCATACAAAAAGGTTCCTGTCAAGAACTATTAATGATAAACAAGTGAAATTAAGAAAGAATATTTTTTTTTATACACTTTGTGTTGCTAGAAGCAGTTTAAGAAAAGTCTTGACATGGATATTTCCATACTGTCAGAGTAAAAGAGTGTTGCTTCTCATCAGGCATCTGACAGCAGGAAGCTCCCTGAGGCCTGTCCGCAATGCTGATACAGCTCAGAACTGAAAAAAAAAATAGGTTTCTTTGACACTTCCAAACAAGGAATCTCTCTCTGGGAGGAAGTCCTCTCTAAGGAGGACTCGTGAGAGTACAATGCCCTGAAAGCAAAGACTTTTGTCAGAAGACTCTCCAAGTGCAGCCAAGGGCACAGATATATTTGTCAGAAAACCCGGAAACATACATATATTGTGCTCTGTGTTAAGAAAGAGATACTCTGGATGGATCACACATCTGGGGGAATAGAAAACTACTCTCTATAATCACTTAGAGACCACAAGTTCCCTCAGCATATCATCACTCTTGCACTGTACTGGTCAGTGACAGACTAGATTAAAAACTCCAGACTACCTGAAAAGTTCAAGTCAATGGATTTAACTCTACAAAGCCAAACATGGTAGATCTACTGCTGGCCTGGGTTTGCAAACCCGGGCACAGATGTTAGTGGAGACAGAGAAATAAAAACAGTCCTTTCACCTTCCGTTACACATCCAATACACTACAGTCCAGGAAGTCAGTTTCAGGACAGCTGGATCTGAAGACCCTCCCCATACTTTCGGATGAGCTTTGTGTGGTTGTGATCCACTGACCACTGCTCTGGGAGGTGCTTGGGCTGCATGCTGTCCAAGAAATGCTGCCGCCAGCGTCTCTCCAACTGCATAAGGGAGCGCAGGCCTCCTTTAGCAAAACACTGCACCACCTTCAGTCCGTGGGGCATGTAGCTCTCATTGCAGATCCTGCCAGGACACAAGCAGAGTTCATTTTCACACAAGCCCACTGTCAGACTCCAGAATGTATCTGCAATGAACAGCAAGATGCTGAAGATATTTTCAGCTGCAGAGTTTAATTACAGACACATGGCAAGCTAACCAAGAGGGAGAGTTTTGAGCTTTGCTTCAATGCCAGACTGCTTTCTGGAACAAAGTTACACTGGGAGCCTTGTTCCTTTGAGCTGAGAAAGTGTTCTTCTTTTACTAAACAAAGCTCTCAAGGTCCATTACAAGCTCCTCAAGAGACAGACTGGCAAATTCCTCACGGCAAGAACCATATGACACTCTGAAGTCCTGGTCCTGCCACTGAATTCCCTGCCTGGACAAGTTCTGAGTTATTACATTGGCACATTACAAATAACAGTGAGCATAACAAGGAGAAAATACTGACTTCATGCAGACAGAGAACAAACACTACTTAATAAAATATATTTAGGGAGTCTTTGACAAAGAGGAGGAGAGACTTCTGAAACAACTGTTGTTCAGTCTCCCTCCCCAGTCTGTCCTTCAAAAGAACTATAAAATAGTGGAAGGCAAGATATAAAGCAAGAATAGGAGATTTCTGGAAGAGAAAGGGAAAGAGGGGAAGAAACAAGATCTGCAGTTCACAGACCACTGCTGGGTTGATGGAAGAAGAGGGTAGACAAAACCAAAAACACAGTAAGGAAAGAAGAGTATGCTTGTCTGCTTAGAGCCTTAAGGGTACAGCACACTTACCTTCTCCCTATCCTTACTTTCTAGTTAAATGTATTAAAGTACTGTAAATCCAGACTCTGCAGGCTTTCACAACTGATAAAGTTAAGCTTTTTGAGGCTCATTTTTCCTGTGCAGATCAGCACCTAGTAGTCTCAAATTCAGACACCCCCTGACACCATTATTTTAGGGAAGACACTAATATCCCAAAGAGACCAGCAATGAGTTTTGTCTTTTACTTAAAAAAGCTTTGGGGGACAGGGGGAAGTGAGTAAATGTGATCCTTAGCTCTGAAAATCCTGCTGGATTTTCTTTGATTTTGCTGCAGTCATATTTACCCAAGGCTCTGCATGGAGACAACCTTTTGTTGAACTTCTGTGCCAACACAAATGACTAATGGTACATACTACTAACAGGCTTGTTATACCTGGTTTCCAGACCAGCTGCTTCCTGGAGCATCTCTGGGGTGACTGTCTCTGTGTTAAAGAAGTCCTTGATGCTCTGCAGAAGTTCTGCCCTTCGGGGTTCAGGCAGACTGTCTGCATTCAGCAGGGCTCTAGCTCCGGAGCGCACTTGCCTGCGCAAAGGGTCCTCCAGCAGACGAACACCTTCCTCGGAGCCAATGGGGGCTCCAAACTCTTCAGCCAGTTGTTGCTTGAGATGGCTGTCATAGTAATTGGAGATGGCGTGGCAGGACGTGCAGAGTAGGAGCACGTCATGGGAGTTGTGGTCCTTCATCTGGATGGGGAAGTGTTTTCGGTATTCGTGAGGAACAATATTTTTCCTAAGGAAGACAAACCAGCCAGCTCATTACATCTGCCTGGAGCTGCTACTCCCCATTTCCTCCTCTTCCTGGCCCACAAGGGGCCAATTAATAGTAAAAGCACAGGAAAACAAAGGTCTCCACAGTCAGGACCCTCAGTGTTCTGAGGTTCTGCAGCTGCTTTATATTTGCACTTCTCTCCATAGGTTTCCCGCATTTCTCTTTTCCTTTCTTTTTTTTTCCCCCTCAAAAATTTATTACTTTCAAAATAAAAAAAAACAAACCAAAACTAGTTATTTATACTGAGAGGAAAACAACAAACAAACAAACAAACAAACAAACCCACAATGCACTATGAGAAGCAAACCTCTCAACTAACCAGTATCGGCTGCAAGGACAAAATCTCATTTTTCATCTCATGGGCTTCAGGCTCACCTAAACATCTCAAAAATACAAGGATTAACAGTGGAAGGACTAGTACAGCTGTTTTCAGAAGGGGGTGCCACCAAACTGTGTGTTAGTATGCTGCTGGCCTGTCACTGAAAACTGCAGCACATACGTGTTCCACTCACTTTGTTCACTCCAAGGCGTCCTGCCTCTGTAAGATGAGGAAAACTGGCTTGTTCAGTGTCAAACTTACCCAGACACATAATACTATACTGAGCATTCAAACAGTGATAGCTCATCCAGGATGTGAACAACAAAGATCTTTCAGGCCACTAACCAAGCCTCTGGATGCCAAGCGAGATGCAGACCTCAGTCCTGTTGTAAAAGAAGCATTTTTCTCCTATCCCACTGAACAACTCACCGGATATAGGATTCTCGCTTGCCACATACAACACACAGGTTCTCTTTGACTGTCAGATAATAATCAACTTGAGACTCAGGACGTCCTGAAGGCTCAAAACGCAGCTTCACAACAAACGGGTCTGTGCTAACTAGCTCTGAAAGGGTAAAGGCAAATAGGAAATATTCAAGACAAATTTGTATTTGAAAGCTAAAATAAGGATGATAAAACACAAAAGTTATCCTAGTGAAACCCTAATGGTATTTCCAGCAAGAAAGGATTAAAAAAAAAATTATGCCCAATTATCTAAGAAACAAGGGATTAGGAAAAGTTTCATTTGAAATACTAAGAGGAAAATTGGTATGCTCACCTCCAATCCCCTTGTCCAGATACCACTGAGCCTTCTTGCGATCACAAGTGCACAGGGGCTGTCCATCTGGTGCGTGCAGGAAGCAGTTGTCATACAGTGGAGATTTTCTAGGAAACAAAAGCAGCATTACAGCTACTATAATAGCATGCCAAAAAAAGCAGAGCTCTCTATTGCCATGGGTTCCACATGGCGTGTCATACAGCCTCCTCCAAATTGCTGGAGTGCCCCTAAACACACAGTTATGGCTGCTGAGCACTGCACAGGCTGCTGCTAAGGGAAGCAGAACATCTAAAATCTTACCTAGGGTTCACCACCAGACTACAAGGTATCTTTGCTCTCCTGCTGCAAAAAGAATGGTAACTCTGAATACCAGTTTTCAAGGGCTGCCATCAATGAAGACAGCATTTAAAAAAAAAATAAATTACATTACAAAACAAAAAATAACTAAGTCAAGAAGGACAACAAACCAAAAGTAATCTAAAGGCAATGTCAACTTACAGGCAAGGTAGTTTCAAGGATCAGCTGCCTAAGCCTGAATTTTAACATTTTATTAAGATTACATTTCTAAAACTTCATTCAAGAGAAATGCTCCGAAAAGGCTCTTGTGGCACTGGGAATGCACACACACGAGTCCACATGAATAAGGAAGCTGAGCTGAGGCTCTCTGAAACACAAACACCTAAGATCAGCCTGTGGCAGACAACACTGCTGCAGAGTGGAACAGCCCTGCTCTGCAGAAAACATTTCCTTACTCTGCCAACCTCCTTCAAACAAAACTGAAGAAGGGAGCAGGCTGGGCTCAGAGAGCACCTGGGAGGAACTGCACGAAGATAGAGACATGTCACAGTACACTGTGGAAACGTTTCCTTTCTTCTCATCGGTGAGGTCATACAAATAAGTACCCAGCAGAGGTCTACCAGCTAAAAAGGTTGATTGACAGGCTATGGAACCTGACAAAAGGGTTTCTGAGGCCCACAAAAATCCCAATAAGGATACAGTGGGTACGGGAGGTATCCTTACACTAAGCATCAGCAACTGAGCCCAGTACTTCCCAACTGTAAATGAATAAATAGTAAAACTAAACAGGTCTATAGAAAGGAAGAGTGGAAATGGGCTTCTGAAATCACATCCCATCTTATGGCAGACCAGAGCCATGCTGCTGGAGATACCTTTAAAAAAACAGTGAGTCTGTGTATTTCTCATCAAGTCAAGTAAGGTAGCAATAAATAAATAAACATGGAGGACACAGAGGTCTCAGTTTAGCTTGGGATGCAATTTTGTTTAAATTTTAATCCCCCCATGAGGTGCAGTCCTTCTGTTTTACATGACATAGGGTCCAACAGAAAAAAAGAAATAAAATCCAGAGGGACCTGCTGTATACAACACAATACCATTAATGACTGCTAATTAAATCAATAATATTGACTACATTAAAATGTCTCAATTGCAAATCCAATAAACTTGAAAATGAAAAAACAAATACTAAAATGACTGTTTTTCTTTCCAAGTGGTAATTACAGATGATCTTAGTTCCTACATCCAGTGATAAATTTTATTAGCTTGTATACAAATGAAACTACACATACTAGCTGTCCTCATCTTCCAGTGCACTGAGCTTAAAGAGACTTCTCCAAATTGTTTTAATTTAAAAACAACTGAACTCTTATTAGAAAAAGGCTGGAAGAAGTTAGGACTTGCTCTACAAAATCACCTGTGGGACAGGGATCCCAAAACCAGCAACATCTGCCTCTGCAAGGCCAAAGTAATACTGTTCCATCCTCTCTCTCTCCCTGGTCAACACAGAAGAGTGATGCTTTGACGCTGCCATAGCCTGTCCTTCCTGTGCTTTCTGGCACCTCACTCGGTGTCTCACCCCTCCCAACTTCAGCTTTCAGCACTGCTCAAGCACCCTGGATTTCTGTAGCCACAGTGGCAGAGGCAGCACAGTACACACAGCAGTCCCTTAGGCAGATACTAATGACAGGACAAGCTCTGTGCAGCTGCCACCTTTTCCCTGGAGGAGACAGGTCACAGCTGCTTGGGCAGTGATCGCCACCTGGACAGCCAATGACCTCCTGCTGAGACTCTGCCCTTCAGCTAATGCCTCCACAGAAGAAGGAAGGGCAGGAGTTGAAGACAGACCCTCAACCTGCTCATGACCTAGTACAGATCTAACTGCTGCCCCTGCTTTCAATACCACTTAGACAGAAATGCGGAAAACAGGATCTGGCTTCTATGACTGTTTGGTCCTGAGTTTCCTTTCCTAGCTCACATAATCCACTTTGTTTAATGAACCGAGCATGAGGCATCATTCAAAGTTTTCCATCTGTGGTGCAGAGTAAAATGTACTTACCGTGCAGAATATCCCACACCCAGAGGCTTTCTCTTCTGCCTCCGAGGGTCTCTCCCTTGCTGACTGCCAGAGGGCTGGCCATTCACACAAGATTTCTGATTCTTTGTTTTCTGAGGGGAGCGCCCCTCCCCACTCTTCTCCTCTCCTGTGTTGCCACTCCTTCCTCCTCTGAATGGGATATCCACCAAGCCCTGGCATTCACTCAGTGCTTTTTCCCAAGCAGTGCCAGAGTTTTCAGCTTCAGATGTAGCTGGGAAGCTGGCAAGTCCCAGAAGATGGAGGAACAGAGCCACAGAGACCTGGGCATCCCTAGCAGCATAGAGAACCTGCAAGAAAACACAGACATTGAGATACTGATAAACAGTCTTTAAGACTTGGTACAGTAAAGTCAGAAGCTGGAATTATTTCCTTTTGAAATTCATGCAAAGTTCTGGCAAGTGAGCGACACTTTCATAACATCAGCACACTCCCCATACTTAGGGCCAGTCAGACTTGAAACACTCATGGATGACCCCAGGAACTGCAAAAAAATGAAAAAAAAATCAGGTCGGCCAGACCTTAAGAACCCTCTTGCCCACCAAGCCCTCCCCAAGTAACAAAAAACTGCCTTTTGACAAACTGACTAGAAATACCCAGTGTGGTTATTTATCTTGCTACTCCCTCTGCTGGTCACATTTTGTAGATGTCTGCAGCACGACTGTAAAGAAAGTGAACAATCATAAATGGTCCACAGATGGTGAATGGTCCAGGGTCCCCTCTAATATTGAACTGACGGGTAAAGGTTGGAGAAAATAATTAAAAAGTGAGGTTTTGAGTGCATAAATACTTTTTCAGGGTATCTCACCTTATAGATCTTTCAGGACTGAAGGAAAACAAGGGTCAAGAATCCAGGGAAAACAGCAAAAAATTATTTTCACAGCAGGAAATGCAGGCACAGAATCTGAAATTAACTTCAGACCAAAGTCACACCTAAGATTACATGGCAGAACTTGAAGAAGGCTCAGATCTCCCTGATGTAATATCTCTTCTCTACTAAAAAGGTTGCTTTTACTCCCAAAATACAGTTGAAATGAAAGACACACCTGATCTTGTGTCAGTTCTTCTGCCTCCCAGTTGCTGCATCGCACATGAGGAGACTTGTCAAGCGGGCAGTTCAGAACTTTTTCAGCTAAAGACTTAAGGCTAAGGCAGTTGTGAAGTAGAACCTTCCTTCAGTTTAAAAGAGAAGTGAAACAAATATATTAAAACCAAAACGTGTAATACATCCATGCAAATTCATAGAATCATTAAGGTTGAAATGACCTTCAAGATGACCCAGTCCAATCATCTACTAAACATTATCATGACCACTAAACCATGTCCTGAAGTGCCACATCTACATGTTTTCTGAACATCTCCAGGGATGGCAACTCCACCACTTCCCTGGGCAGCCTGTTCCAATGCCTCACCGCTCTCTAAAGTAAAGAAACATTTCCTAATATCTAACCCAAACCTCCCATGGCACAACTTAAGCCCATCACTAGTTACTTGGGAGATGAGACCAACACCCACCTTACTATACCCTCCCTTCAGGTAGTTTTAAAGAGCAGTAAGGTCTCTTCTCAGCCTCCTCTTCTCCAGTCTAAGAAACCCAAGGTCCCTCAAGCGATCCTCATGAAACATTTTTTTCAGACCACTCACCAGCTGAGTTGCCCTTCTCTGAACATGCTCCAGCACCTCAATGTCTTTTTTATACTGTGATTCTCAAAAGTGAACACAGTATTCAATCTGTGGCCTCACCAGAGACAAGTACAGGGGCACGATCACTTCTCTACTGCTGGACACTGTTTTGGATACAGACGGCCTGAACCTGCCAGAACACAGTACACACTCAAACAGCACACAGGCTCCTGTCAGCTTTATGGGCTCTCTCAAGCCCTTCTGCTAAAATGTACTTTCTAGATTTAGTAATTATTTACTGCACTGTCATTAAAAGAGAAAATTAGAGCTGATTTATTTAGTTGTCAATAAATCCTGCTATTCAACAGTTCTACATGTGCCCCTGGCATGCAGCTGTCAATGTCCTAGGGGTCCTGGTGGACAAGAGGATGTCCTTGAGCCAACAATGAGCCCTCACAGCCAATGCCTGGGATGCATTAAGAAGAGTGTGGCCAGCAGGTCAAGGGAGGTTCTCCTCCTCCTCCGCTCTGTGCTGGTGAGGTCCCACCTGCAATACTGTGTCCAGCTCTGGGCATCCCAGCTCAAGAAGGACATAGAACTACTGGAGAGAGTCCAGCGCAGAGCCACCAGGATGCTGAAGGGAGTGGAGCATCTCCCTTATGAGGAGAGGCTGAGAGAGCTGGGGCTCTTTAGCCTGGAGGAGACTTGGGGGACACACCTCATCATTGTCTATAAATATGTTAAGGGCAAGTGTAGGGAGGATGGAGGGAGCCAGACCCTTCTCAGTATCATCCAGAGTGCAATGGCAATGGGAGTAAGTTGGAGCACAAGAGATTTAGGGTAAACACAAGGAAATACCTTTTCACAGTGAGGGTGACAGAGCTCAGGAATGGGCTGCCCAGGGAGGTTGTGGAGTCTCCTTCTCTGGAGACATTCAAGACCTGCCTGAATGCGTTCATGGATGACTTGGTCTAGGTGATGCTGCTCTGTAAGGGGGCTGGACTAGATGGATCTTTCTAGGTCCCTTCCAACCCCTATACATTCTATGATTCCATCCTTCAAGATCACCCTGAGGACTCCAGACCTATCTGCCTGGTATAGTTCAGCATATGCAAATTATTTTAAAAATATTTTCCAACTCCAGTGATGCCTCAAACAGAGCTGCCTGACTTCAGACACTCACCGCTGTCTCACGGCTAAATACCGGAGATCCACACTTCCTTTGACTGGAAAACTGTAATCATGAAGTAACTTGCAAGCATCTTCCCAGCATCCTACCCCAACTTTCAGCACAGCACAATCTGCCATGATGTCCAACAGGGTCTTTGGGATGGCCTGTCCACTGGCAACAAGTCTGGGCAAACGAACAAGAATGCAGAGACCACTGGAAGAAGCAATCTGTAGGAGGGATACAGGATTTGCTTTTCCCTGCACAGATACCTGAAATAAAGACAAAAAAACAGAGTCCTGGTTACAGTATAATGAACCATACTAGAACTAGAACACATTGCAAGAGAGGCCACTGAAGCCATGAAATACCTATCAATTTATGCAGTTGAGTATTACATGTCTCTCAAATTCTACTGCAAATTATACAACCTGTTTCACAGGATTACTAACCCCCAGCTGCTTCTTGCCACACTCCTACATGAGAAACTTTCCCCCTTTTACCCTTCCCCTTCAAAGTTGAGCTGGTGGAAGAAATCAGACACTTTTCTTAATCCACATCAGCACAAGGCCACCCGCTACTTTAACGTTCATGGCAGTTGCATTGTTTAACTGTGGCTTATACTAAGGACTGTGGGGTGAATACATTTCCAGTCAAAATAATGGCAAAGCCAGGCTTTATAAATGACCCCAAGCCAAAGATTAACTTCACTTTCTGGTAGTCTCAGTGAGTTATATCTACATATCAGTATATATCCTACTTCTTGGGGTTTTTTTTGGTTTTGTTTTGTTTTATTCTTAAGAAATGGCTTCTTAAGTATGCATCTGGATTTAAAATAGTATTAACCCAAGCTACTTCTAGTAAATCATCTCGAAAGAGAGATCATACAAAACACGTAACGGTATACTTAGCCATACAATTATCACTGTTTAGTGTGGGCAATTTATTACGGGCAGTTAGTAAATGAATGTTGGAGTGAATTAAAAACTTACACATTTAAACGTAAGAACAATCAAAATTAGAAGCTACTTCATCTCTGTCATAACAGATAATCACACAGGCAATTTGGACACTCCGTCCTGTTGCATCCATTTAAGCAGAGGAATCGCTCCACCCTCAGCGATTTTCTGATGCAATTTGCAATCTAAAGGAGAGGCATTTCGGGATCACTCACCCATTCACAATCCATTCCAAGCACTGGCCACTTCTCCAGCTCCTTCTTCAACAAAGGTTCAACATGATCCCACTCCTCCTGCTCTGAAACTATCACTATATGTGCACCAAGGGTCCTCTCTACCCAGGGAAAAGTGGGCAATCTGAAGAAGGAAAGCACCTCCTTATCCTCTGCTTTAATCAGTTTCTCATCTCCCAAGTTTGGAACAGCCTCCTCTCGCTGACTGATACAGCATGCTTTTCCTTTCCGGCGCTGGGCTGCTTTCCACAAAACCAGGCCCGCCACTGCAACACCCAGCAGTGTCGCCAACGTAATCGTCACTACTGTTTGCTTGGGCATGTTTTTAGTCCCCCTCTTCCCCCCTCAAAATGGCATTGTAGGATTTTGTCATGGCCTGCAAAGGAAAACGAGAGAGGTGGGAATTAAAGACAGCTTTGTGAAATGTGATTAGAGGCATGAAATACATCTGCTGGTATCATAACAAGGTTCTAGCCTCAACTCACGATCCTGACAGAAGAAGGACCGGACCCCACTTTGACAGACAGGGGGTCAGGGGACAGACTGCTGCAATGGTGCCATTAACAGGAGACTGAATGCTACTGTTTATGAACCAAAAACCTTAAAGGGAATACATTGTCTCATACTGGTGCAACAACTTCTGCAAACTCTGATATTTCAGAAGTAAAATAATTGGGGTGATTGTCAATATTTTTTAGCTCAGTTTGGAACCAGATCAACATAAACAAGGACAAGACAGAATTACTGCCAAATAAGCATGTCCATTCATGCCTTAATAACAGGCATCATCCATTACATTCACATGTATACCAAGGTCAAACTGCTGTTCCGGTATTGAAAAGCCACAAAGAAGAAGCATCTATTTATAACAACGCTTTCCCTTCAGTGCAATGAAATCAATCCTGTGCCTGCATCCCCACCTCCCCAAACTACCACCTTATTTTTAAAGGTCTGTCCTTGCACAAGTGCTGCTGAAGCTGCAACATGAGTGCTACTCCAGCCCTGTGGGGCCGCTCGCAACAAACCCAGCGTGGGCACCCACACCTGCCTCAGTACTTGCGAAGGGACTTATACTTCTTAAGCTGACCGAGAAGACCAACAGCACCGAGGGCCACCCGCACCTACAGCATATTCCCCTGCTCCCACAGCTGCTCTTGGGGAACCGCGGGATGCTGGTGCAGAGCGCGGCCCTGACTCCAAGCATCTCATCCCCAGGAGCAAGAGGCGGCACGATGGGACAAACCGCCGCCTCTTCAGCTCCAGCGCGCTGCGTGGAGGCACCGGCCGGGCCCAGGAGGCCCAGGACTGGGGGAGGAGTGTTGCATCGAGGGCAGGCCAGGGACTCGGGGCCGAGGCCCGGACGCCACAGGCCCCCCCCGCAGAGAGAGCAGCCTCTGGGCTGCCCCGCGGGCCTGCGGGATGGGGCAGGCAGGGGTGGGCCGCAGCTCCCTTTAGCCCCAGGGCAACAGCGCTGCCCGTTTTAGGCCCGGTCGAGGCTTTACCGGGAGGAAGCCTGGGTGATGCTCCCACGGGGACCGAGCAGGCGGGAGGCGCTGGGTGCCCGGCCGGGGAGGCCGCGGGCCCAGAGGCGCGACGCAGCCCTCCCCCAGGATGCACGTAGCAACCTTTCGACCCCCCGCCCCCAGTTCCCGACCTCTGTTCAGCACCCAGTCGCCCCGCCGGGGCGCCCATGTGCCTGCCCGCCCGCTACCTGCGTCTCCGCGGAAAGGTTGTTCCCGGCAGTAGGAACCCGCCCCGGGATAGTCGCCTCGCGCATGGGGAAGCTTAGAGTAGCGGACGCTTCCTCTTTCCCAGCGGTACGAGCGAGCGGTGGGCGTCGCCATGTTGTACGGCATCTGCGGACCGAGCGGCTCCCGGTAGCGGCTCCGCAGCGCTATTGCACCTCCAGGGTGCCGTGCCCGGCTCTTCCGAGGAAGGTGTCTGCTGCCTCTTCGGGCCCGCGGTCCTACCCGCGGGAGCGCTTGTCCATGCGGCTGTCTCACCGCTCCCGTGGCGGCAGGAGCCAGGCTGGGCTCGGGCACGGCGCTCGGCTCCAAGCAGCAAAAGCAGTGGGAATTGGTGGGTTTACGGTGGCGGCGGCCGAGTCGCTGCGTTAGCGTCACTTCAACCGGCGGATGCCACCTCTGGCGTGAAAAAAAAACCTGAAAAGCGATTGGCGAATCGCAAAGAAAGGGACGCTGCTTTTGCAAGGGAGAAGCTGTGGCAGGGCTGCGGAGGTCCCCCGCGCCCGCAGAGCACCGACAGGCGAGGCGAGGCGAAGCCCTGGTGGGGCAGGCGGCGAAGCTGCCGACCGCTGGAGCACCCCGCACGTCCCGCTGCCCGCAGCCCCGGGCAGGAGCGCAGACCCGAGGGCAACCCGTATCTGCCGAGCTGCGGAGCGATGCGGTAGCGGGGAACGGAAGGTTAAAGAACAAAAGCGAGCCCGGAAAGGGATCTGAGCGCCCCGAGCCTTCCCGTTCCCGATACTTCGATGCTATGCTGGTGGCAGCCTAGCCAGCTGCGTCTCTTCCGAGGAGGAGCAGAAACCCCAGGAAGCACTGCTTTAAATTGCTTTAGCACTTCGCCAGCGTCAGGTTTTGGTTGGTTTTAACTTTGCCACCTCTAATGTAATCATCAGGGTAGGAGGATCTCCCTAGTAGAGACTTGAGGTTCAACAGATGATCTGAGGGGCACAACAAAGCTGCTTATGGCTGTCATCAGAGGAAATCTCCCTCCAAACGCTATTTTTTTTCTGTCTGTATGCTGACATTTGTTCCATCACCACTGCCCCAACTTTCTTTTTTAACCGGAGGAATTAAGTAGGGACAAGCAAACAGGGACCATGGTTGGTTTCCAGAACAAGAGTCTATCCCTATCAGAAATGCCTAGGCCATTAAAGCTTAAACAGCTGCTTGTTCTAAGCGCTGGTCTAAGCCAGGATGGTGCGATCATGTCAGGTCTCACTGGTAGCTACGCATCAGCACTTTGTTTTCCATGGACCTGTGCCTGTCTTTTGAACATGCAAATGCTCTGTACCTGAGAGTTACAGTTGCTGTGTAATATATCTTTGTGCAAAGACCATTGATCTTGCTCTACAGTTAAAAAATTTTTATCCATTTTTGTATTTATCCAACATGGGTTCCAAAGCATCGCAAGCTCACACCCTGCAGTAAATCACACATCCTGTCTCTGGCTCATCTACTCTATCAGGGAATGTCTGCATCTCCCTTACAGTCACAGCCTGGCCACAGCTTCTCCATACATTCCCTATGCTCCAATGCACCAGGCACAGCTGACCAGTTGAAATGGCACCGAGCTGGCAGGAGCAAGCACTACTCGAAGCTCATCACATGAGAGAAAAGAGCATCACATGCACACACAAGAGAGAAAAAGCTGAAGAGGTCTGGTTGTGAGTTCCCACACCCAGATGGACAATATTCTCCCTCATTCACCCCCCCTTTCCCCAACGTATGGTGCTTTGTTCTACAAGGTCATTGTAGTCTACCATAAGCCTGGATGGCCAGACTGGAAGGGTAGTCCCACATTTCCTGTTCAACCTGATTGACTGCTTGCTCCCTTGCTCCAGCATTTCTGTAATGACAGGGTCAGAGAATCAGGGAACTGATCCAGCTGTAAATTAGTTCAAGCAAAAATGTTAATGTCTGGGGACATGACAGACTTAATTCAAGGCCCAAGCGACTGGAAGAAGATCCAAGAAGCCGATGTGGCTGCATTCCAGGATCCAGCTGCCCTGTTACGAGGCATTCTTAAGAGAACTATATAGCTCTAGCTCAAGATGAGCTCAGAGTAGCCACAAAATCTGCAAAACTTGTTCATAGCTGGATGCATTCTGGCATCCACTCAGAAATCTGAAATAGTCCAGTTTTACCTTTTACAAATTGTTTATTTCCTAATGTAATAAGAGCTTAAATGTAAAGATACAAATGTGAGGAAAACCATAAAATACCTCAGTATTTGTTAAAAAGTTAGTCTCCCAGAGAAGATGCTGTATAATGGAACCCTCAAGTCTAGCTTTTCTGCCACAGCATGGTTTTATCCTTGGCTGCATGTAAAGCCTTTACTTCTCATGGCATCACTAACATAAAGTCCTGTAAACCATAACTCTTTTTAACAGCTTGTCTTACTATCTACAGAGCCATTTATTCAAGTATAAATGTTAAATTTAAAAAAAAAAAAAAAAAAAGAAAGCAACCAGTGCATGAGTGTGCTCTGGGAAACAAAACAACCCAAGTTCCCAAAGCCTGATGGGGACATTGAAGATGAGAAGGTAGCCAAGTGATTAAACATCAACTGCTGTCTCAGCTTTACTTAAGAGAAATCAGGCAGCAGCTAACTGGAAGGCTTTTACAAGGTAAACAGCAAGATTTCTTTCTGCCTCTTAGCCTGATCTGACATCTCTGCAGAGGTGTCTGTCAAAAGACTCATTTTTATCCCAATTTCCTAAGGAAATGAGGCTTATGCAAATAAGTGTCTGTTTGCATTTCTGCCTCTTTCTTTCCACCTTTCCTTGAAAAAAAACCCAACAACCTGACCACGTTTAAGCCCTTGCTCAATTCCATCTGAATTTGTACAAAGGTAACTTCTGTGAAATTCAAAGGCAAATCAATGACACAGATCCTAATAAAGCTGTCACTGATAAAATGACAAGCATGTGCAGACACTGCTTAATATACATACAAGGATCCACATAGCAGTGCCACATGAGGACCAGTCCATAGGAAACCAGGCTTCACTTGTTCTGATGATCACAGAAAAAAAAATTAAATAAATAAATCAGATTGGCTCATCCTGCAACAGGGAGAAGACCAGGTAAATGTCTCAGGGTTCAAAGGAAAATCAGCGATTGTGGATTATCAAAGAGGGTTCAGTCAAGACTTAAATTTCTGTTAGCAGACAATGAGCAGAGATCTGCATGTAGTCCCCACTAGCTCATTAATAACACTCCTATTTGGGGCTCCATCCCATGCTTCAGAAGAAAGCACAACTTGCATTTCAACACCTAATGGGATTTCTCTTCCTCCTGTCAATGCTGGTAACCCCACAACTACACGTGCAAACGGGGTTTGGTTTAACAAACAAATGATACCATGGAGGCAGCAGGACTGCTTCTTTCATCAAAAAGTCAGAGTGGGATCAGTTTGAATGAGCTGTGAAGCCACATCCTAAAGGTGGAGCTTCACACTGCAGCAAGGTGGACAGAAGGTTTAACTCCTGTTGAAAAGGCAATTCTGCCTCCCCCCTCTACTTGTAGGCATTCCTTTACTGCTCCACTGCTGCAAACGCTGGTGCCAGTTTTATTAAAGGAATTAAGTGAGCAGGAAGCTAGTGCAGATAAAAAATATATATAAAAAATAGGGTTTTCTTCTGGTTTAACTCCTTGAACTAACTCATCACAGAGCCAGATCTCAGCAAACTACACCCTAAGCCAAAGATGAATCAGCAGTAACTGACTTCGGGGATCTGCCAGTGTTTGCAGGTTTTACAAAGAATCTGGAAAAAAAGTGCCAACTTTCAGAGGTGTGAGCTGCCAGCTTGATCCCACAAAGATGAGTTGTGTTAACACTGATCATCATCAACATATTTCTTCACTAATTGCCAACTCTTTCATTGCTTATGTAGGAATAGAGAGGAATCTCACAATTCAATTTCTTGAAGAGCTGCTTACTCTGGAACTTACCCCGGTGGTTCATTTCCAGAAGGCATGCTAAGTTGGCTTCACAGTTCATGGTAGATAAGAAGGTGACATCCCCCATCTCCCCAAACCCCCACTCTCAGCTGGGGACTCCTGACTAGCCTGGGCTGCCTTTGCCACTCATTGGGATGCTTCCACAAGCCAAAAGCAGATAAGCAGGCCCAATGAGTAGCACCATCAGTACAAAGAAAGGGACAGAACACAGATATGAAATAAGGACACCTTTCAGTGGCCATGAGTTATTAGATTGGCTCAGTTACATGTTAAAGCTAGTTTCAGTCTTTAGCTGAACAGCCCTAAGGGGAGACACTTGAGAGAACAATGCATGTTCTTCCCACCTGTCTGGTCCATTAAATCAGTAAGTAAAAGGAGAAAAGCCCATAACCCATCTAATTTCCACTAGAGGGAATAAATTCCAGAAACAAAATCATTTTTTAAAAATGATGTGGCTAAAATATTCGTCTTCTTGGTTTACCTGCCTATTGTTTCTATTTCCCCTCTTTTTTATTTTTTTTCTTTTTGTTGTAAATAAATGGATTAATAAAGCCTTGACTCAGTCCCACTTCCCTAGTAAATGCTGTCTCTCTCTTAGACTCACTTCATAGACATCTAACTATCAATGTCCAAACATCTTTAATTAAAAAGAGCTAAAAAATATATAAATAAAATCATTTAAACCTCATCCTCTCTGACCTGACACAACCATGCTTCACTTAATTTTTTAATTATTTTTTTTTTACATACTTAAGCCTTCCTTTCAAGTGTTTTTTGACAGTATTTCAGAAAGCTGTATCCTTGGTCTTTTATCCTCCCATGTTATCACTGACTTATCTCATCTGGAATATAAATACAACTAACAGCTCTCTGCAGACAATTTACAGATCTGTTCCTTTCCCCAGGGCTATCTCCCTCTATCCAAACTCAAATCATATATATTTTCTCTTTTTGCTGCATGAATAGCAGAAAGTTAAAGCTCAGCAGATCCAGAACATGGTTTTGTCTCTTCCCTGAAAGGTCTTTTACTATCTTTTTTGTGTGCATCTGTGGAGAACGTCACCAGTCTACCTATCACTGAAGTCTGCACGTCAACTGTCATATCTGACTGAAACCCCTTTGCAGATCCTAGCACTCAGGGTACATCTAAATTTTAGACTTCTTCTATATGGCATCTCTGAGACAAAGTCATTTGACCCACCCATGCAACTAAGACCCTTGTTTATGTCTCCTGTTTCGATACCTAGGCTGGCCCAATACCTCTCCCTCCTGCATTAACCAATGCAGCTCCTAACAAAATAGTCATCAAGTGCTATAAGTGCCATGGTCTGCCAGTAGAGTAAAGCTGACTGTAGGCCTCCTATTAACAATAAAACACACCACAGCCATCAAACAGAAACCACTACTTCAATTTAACACATTCTGAAAGTTCAGATCTGTTCAGAAAAAAAATTGTTGACGGAATGATTTTGTACCAGCACAGGTACTGGTACTGTTAGACCTTCCAGGAGATGAACAAAATCTCTGTAGTGTGGGCTGAAGCTAATACAAGAGCAATGTGTCACCATGGCCATATCCAATCCAGATCAATTTAGTACTTTGGGAGACTGGGCTGTGCACAGCCCTAAAATTAGCAGCTCTGAAACCACAACCCAAGACTGTTTACATAGATCATTTACAACACTTCTCTGAAGCATTCTACTAGTTCCCTCCTCTGTATCCCATCAAACATTGTTTACTCATCTTCATTTCCAAGAGCATCTACAGAAAGTCACCACCCTGTTCATTTTCTCCCATTTCACAGAATCACAGAAATTAGGGGCTGGAAGGGACCTAGAAGATCATCTAGTCCAACCCCCCTGCCTGAGCAGGATCANTTACAAAGAATCTGGAAAAAAAGTGCCAACTTTCAGAGGTGTGAGCTGCCAGCTTGATCCCACAAAGATGAGTTGTGTTAACACTGATCATCATCAACATATTTCTTCACTAATTGCCAACTCTTTCATTGCTTATGTAGGAATAGAGAGGAATCTCACAATTCAATTTCTTGAAGAGCTGCTTACTCTGGAACTTACCCCGGTGGTTCATTTCCAGAAGGCATGCTAAGTTGGCTTCACAGTTCATGGTAGATAAGAAGGTGACATCCCCCATCTCCCCAAACCCCCACTCTCAGCTGGGGACTCCTGACTAGCCTGGGCTGCCTTTGCCACTCATTGGGATGCTTCCACAAGCCAAAAGCAGATAAGCAGGCCCAATGAGTAGCACCATCAGTACAAAGAAAGGGACAGAACACAGATATGAAATAAGGACACCTTTCAGTGGCCATGAGTTATTAGATTGGCTCAGTTACATGTTAAAGCTAGTTTCAGTCTTTAGCTGAACAGCCCTAAGGGGAGACACTTGAGAGAACAATGCATGTTCTTCCCACCTGTCTGGTCCATTAAATCAGTAAGTAAAAGGAGAAAAGCCCATAACCCATCTAATTTCCACTAGAGGGAATAAATTCCAGAAACAAAATCATTTTTTAAAAATGATGTGGCTAAAATATTCGTCTTCTTGGTTTACCTGCCTATTGTTTCTATTTCCCCTCTTTTTTATTTTTTTTCTTTTTGTTGTAAATAAATGGATTAATAAAGCCTTGACTCAGTCCCACTTCCCTAGTAAATGCTGTCTCTCTCTTAGACTCACTTCATAGACATCTAACTATCAATGTCCAAACATCTTTAATTAAAAAGAGCTAAAAAATATATAAATAAAATCATTTAAACCTCATCCTCTCTGACCTGACACAACCATGCTTCACTTAATTTTTTAATTATTTTTTTTTTACATACTTAAGCCTTCCTTTCAAGTGTTTTTTGACAGTATTTCAGAAAGCTGTATCCTTGGTCTTTTATCCTCCCATGTTATCACTGACTTATCTCATCTGGAATATAAATACAACTAACAGCTCTCTGCAGACAATTTACAGATCTGTTCCTTTCCCCAGGGCTATCTCCCTCTATCCAAACTCAAATCATATATATTTTCTCTTTTTGCTGCATGAATAGCAGAAAGTTAAAGCTCAGCAGATCCAGAACATGGTTTTGTCTCTTCCCTGAAAGGTCTTTTACTATCTTTTTTGTGTGCATCTGTGGAGAACGTCACCAGTCTACCTATCACTGAAGTCTGCACGTCAACTGTCATATCTGACTGAAACCCCTTTGCAGATCCTAGCACTCAGGGTACATCTAAATTTTAGACTTCTTCTATATGGCATCTCTGAGACAAAGTCATTTGACCCACCCATGCAACTAAGACCCTTGTTTATGTCTCCTGTTTCGATACCTAGGCTGGCCCAATACCTCTCCCTCCTGCATTAACCAATGCAGCTCCTAACAAAATAGTCATCAAGTGCTATAAGTGCCATGGTCTGCCAGTAGAGTAAAGCTGACTGTAGGCCTCCTATTAACAATAAAACACACCACAGCCATCAAACAGAAACCACTACTTCAATTTAACACATTCTGAAAGTTCAGATCTGTTCAGAAAAAAAATTGTTGACGGAATGATTTTGTACCAGCACAGGTACTGGTACTGTTAGACCTTCCAGGAGATGAACAAAATCTCTGTAGTGTGGGCTGAAGCTAATACAAGAGCAATGTGTCACCATGGCCATATCCAATCCAGATCAATTTAGTACTTTGGGAGACTGGGCTGTGCACAGCCCTAAAATTAGCAGCTCTGAAACCACAACCCAAGACTGTTTACATAGATCATTTACAACACTTCTCTGAAGCATTCTACTAGTTCCCTCCTCTGTATCCCATCAAACATTGTTTACTCATCTTCATTTCCAAGAGCATCTACAGAAAGTCACCACCCTGTTCATTTTCTCCCATTTCACAGAATCACAGAAATTAGGGGCTGGAAGGGACCTAGAAGATCATCTAGTCCAACCCCCCTGCCTGAGCAGGATCA
>VYZU01049263.1:49935-61509 GCA_013401355.1 Ceyx cyanopectus
TCCCATCAGTTTAGTTGACCATAAATTACTGTGAGTTTTTCTGGATCCATCGTATTTGACTCGTATTCCCAGTAGTTATCAAATGCATCACAAATCTTTTCATTGGTTGCTCTACAAAGTATGAAATAAGGAGGAGGAATACACTATTTCATGAAGCATGGGTAAGCATAACATGCAGCTGTACTGTCCATCAAGGTGATTGTAATAAAATCTGTTGGGAAACTTAAGGGCTGAGAGACTTATATAAAAGGATGTTTGACATAAACTCAGTTCCATGGGAAGACTTCTTAATGGCATCATATGATGTGAAAAGTTCTAAGAAATCTGATTAAGAGTAGTCATGAATTGTATGCATTTACCTCTTCTTGAAGTAAACAAGAGACCTATTAATTTCAGTTCCCTTTTGTCTCTGTTTCGTGCTTTTTTCCTTCTGGATAGCAGCTCAGAAGGTTCTGAGTTTATGCTTTTTACTGTGCAAAGAAGCAATAAAATGTTTTAACTGAAATCAGCATGTTTCTAGGGGAACTTTTGACTTATGATCCAATTCTCTTTCATTTGTTATTAAAGACAGATACCAAAAATATTCTGAGTCTGACTTGAAGAAGCTTTCTTCAGATTTTTACAGGCATCCAAATCCGATGAGAGTGCTGTCCATTACGATAGTATCTTGATTTTTTTTCTCTTCCTACTAAACAATAATTTAATGCAATTGAAGGATGAACAGAGTCTTAACATTCAGTTTATATCTATTTACCAGAGAAGGAGGCACTTAAATATAGAGAACTGCACCTAAATAAGCAATTAGAAGTTGTTATAGGAATCAGTAAATCAAGATAGTTGAACTTTTTTTCCTCATTTATTCTCTTTGTCGGGCGTTCACCTCAGAAATGTCTGTTTAAGCAATTTCAGGTCTAGAAGCATGACATAACTGTGCATGCTGAATACTTCTGAGTGCTTCTCTTTTATGACCACGTCAGTCCTATAGCCAAGCTGTTCTATGGAGGCTTTGCAAAGACTGTTAGAGGAGATGTAGTTGTTGGTGAGTGGAGGAATAAAAGTTACTGTTTTACGAACAACATAGGCGATACTGGCAGTGAGGAGTTGGTGCAGAAGCACTTTCCCAACATGCTTATGTTAATTTGGCATGTTATTCCTCTGCAGCTTGCCACAGAATTTTACATACCAGGAAAGTTCTGGGTGTCCAGGTTGCTGTAGGTTGTCACTGTTTTGGCAGAATGGCAGCTGTTTAATCCAGACCTTTTTTCCTGCTGATTCCTGTTTTCATTAGTATTAATTGAATAGCTGACCCCATGGCATCTTAATGTAAATGCATGTCTATATATCCAAACTTTTTGTGAGGTACAATAGGTTTTTTTATGCTATTCAGGGTTTCAGCAAAGTCTTTTATGAATAATTGCAGAGTTAAATAACTTGTCTGTAATCAATATACACATGATTGAGGCAGTAATGCACATTTCCCTTCTTTCTTCTAGGGGGGGATGACCGCCGGGTTTTACTTTGGCATATGGAAGAAGCCATCCACTCAAGAGTCAAACCAGTTCAGCTGAAAGGAGAGCATCACTCTAATATCTTTTGTCTAGCTTTCAACAGTGGCAATACGAAAGTGTTCTCTGGAGGTAAGGAAGAGCATCCTGATTTCACAGGAGTTTGCATTGTGAATGCCTCAGAGTAGAAACCATGAGTAAGATCCTACCCCACATGAAAGGTCTTTTCCATAGTCCCCCAAGGATGTGAAAGGTGTCCTTCCTTCATCAGTAGCTGATGATTCTTTGTGAACAGGGAATTCTGATTCTCCCAAACCTTGGTGCAAGTGCATCAAGCTGTCATGAGAAGCCTGGGTCTGATTTGCCCTTGCTTGTGCTACAGATTGTGGAACATGGTCTTTGTTATTCACAGCTAAGAAGCTGTGCTGAGAGCAGACCCTCCATCGTCTCTGGCACTCAAGCCTGGTGCTTGAATTCATCTGCTGCTACTAGATGATGTTAATTCACCCTTAGCTGGCTAATGAATGGCTATTGCCATCTATTGGTGGATCACTTTTTCTCAGACCTCATTTCAGTCCTCACTAGGAATTGTAGAACTATTGGCATATTGGGCTTTTAATTGGCCTTGATATTACTCATCTTCTTTAATATAAACCCACTGATTAACAGGAAGTTTAATTCAGTCTTAAAACTAATATAAGAAAAGTGGACTTGTTCTGGGGTAATATTTGCTTGCGTTTAGGTTCATTTCACAACTTTATTTTTGAAGCGTTCAGTGCGAAGGAAAATTGAGCTGAAGAAAAAAAGGCACAAGACTGTCAAAATGCAGTGTAATTTTCTGCTGTACTTTGTTTCCTGTGTCTGACATGACACTAGAATGGACAGGAATTTGTATCTTCCATCAGTACATCCATGAATATACTCTTCTAGACTTATTTTAGGACTACATGGTCAGAGGCCTTCAATAACTTCTTGAACTAAGGTTTGTGAACTGCAGATCAATGCTGTAAATTTCTTCTAAGCACGTGTGAATGATGGGAGCTTCCCATCCTTCAGTGCTTTGTTGAAACTGTAATATCCCTTAGGAAAAAAAAAATCATGATGACAAAGTTTAAGATGGTGTCATATTTTAAGGATTCAGTTATTCAGATATCAGTCTTGGGTGGATAAATCTTCCAAAATGTCAGATAGTGATGCCTGTCTTCTGCTTCTGGGGACCGCTGTTTAAAGAGAAGAGCAGTAGTCCACACTGTCTTCAAATGAATCTATCTGCATGAGTGATTCCAAAGAAATTTTCTGCTGGAGTCTGTTTGAATTCAGACAAATGGAACCTTAAATGAATATTCAAGGAATTAACTGTGCCAAATCTTGCTGGACCAGCTGTAATGGTATTTTTTTCGTTTCCAACTCAACCCTCTGTCCATTGGGTCCTGCTGTCAGATGCTGCTGGTTTCACAGGAAGGGCAGCAGAGGGGTTTGACTATCTTGTCACTGCAGTAAACACCTGTAGTCTTTAAGGACTTGCTTCATTGATTATGGTGGATTTTTGCTAAGATGTCAGGTTAGATGAGCTGTGACAGCTGATGCACAGACAAACTGGCTGTTCTCATGTCTTTTTCCTCCTCCAGTTTGCATACACACACTGTGCCTCTGCCAGAAATTACTTCCATTGGAGGAGTCAAGAACTTTTTCAGCTGCTCCACCAAGATTTGCAGAGCTTATATGAAAGGGTGTCACGGGAGTAGAAGAGGACTCAACACAGATCAGTGTGATCAAAGTTGAAGCCATTCTATTCAAACACACACACAACTTACATATTTTTCCTTTTATCAGTATAAGAGCTATTTTCTATTACTATTGGCTACAAGTTCTGTACACACATCTTATTATAGTGCCCGGTATCTAACAACATTACAGAACACCTGCATTCTCACACAGCTTGCTGCCCCTCGTTATCCTGCTCAACTCCCTTCATTTCTCAGCCCACATATCTTTTTCATAACAAGCTGTTCAGGGAGTGTGTTATTCCTGCCACAGCCTGAGAACTCCAGGCCCATTAACTTTCTCACAAGTAAGTATCAGTGTTGTGCTGAAGCAAACTCTGAACAGGCCCTGAGGCCTAAGGCTAACCCTGGACAGGCCCCGAGGCCTAAAGCTAACCCTAACATATTAAGGCAGTAGTGAGTCTGGATGGGCCACATGTCCATTCTCCTCAAGATACATTGCTACATAAGGGCTGTGAGTCTGACTCTTGGATCCCTTGTAAAAAGTCATTTTGCTGTGTGGCCTAGATGTTTTATCCCTGTTGGTAAAATGGGTCTGACTATATTTATTCACTCAACTATGTTCTGGAAAATTCTTAAAAGGGCTGAAGGAATTGTGGATTCTAAGATCTATTGGTCATCATCCTTCTTCAGTACTGAAGTTGGAGTTGTATTCAAATTATCGAAGTTTTAATACTTCAAAAAAAACCCTAAAAATTAGAGTATGGATAATATCACAAGGCAAACAGAACTCAATTCATGCTGTAAATAAAGCTGCTAGTGACTAATGACTTAGAATCTGACGTCCTTTCCCTAAAGCAGCTTTGATGGCAGAGGAGAGAGGATTTTCCACTTCAGCACAAATAGGATTGCATCCAAGGAATTCCAAAGCTCTTTGCTTTGAAGGAGCACATGTGTAGTAAGCACCACATGTAGCCATTATAAAAATGGAAGGCAGGAGCCAAGTGGACAGTGGTTTTTCTGGTCAATTGGTGGCAATTTCTGGTGAATAAAACCTGTCTCTAGATACCAAAGAAGTTCCTGTTCCTAAAGAATTCTGTTGTCCTTCTCTATCCACCCAGTGAGTGGAGCAGCATTTGAAATGAAAGATACCCTATTAGTAAACTGCATTAACTTTTTTTTTTTTTTTCACATTTAATGTTAGGTATATGAAAATCTGAAATAAGCCTTAAGGGAAATTAATTTGTTTCTGTAGAGGCCTGTTGTGACAGATAGGTGGTTTAGGCCACCTTAACCGTGCTCCTCAGATAGTTCTTGTCTTACTGATCATTGTAACTGCACTTAGCAAAACAAGAGAGATACAAATGTGATCATTGCATATAAAGTTACAAACAAGTTATTCTCAGGAAGGATTGAACTGTCATGTGTTAAGATAACATGCTGTAAGTGGGAACCCTACTAGGCTGAACAGCAGGGACATTTTCTGTAGAGATTAATCCTTACCAGAAGCAAACAGGTAGTTTGGGGTTAGATTTTTGACACCATCTTCTCCTCGCACATCCATACAGAAGCAGTGGTTATTCCATATGTGCCCTCCTTTCATTATTTCTTTCCCATTTTGGACCTTGTGATGGAAAGGAAGGTTGATCCCATGATGGCTAGAGGCTTGAAGCCAGGCATCTACGATGATTCTCATGTTCATATTGTGTAGATAGAAGCAGGAAGTTTTGTCACTGGAGAAACTAGGCTAGATTTTTCAATACTAAAATACATAGGCATCAGTTTTACTAGGTATAAACCTTGCCCGTAATGTATAATGAGGAGTTTCCACATTGCAATTAATGATCAAAGGACACTTGAACATAAGTGTCTTGTTTATTGTACCATGGGAAAGAGGAGCTACTGCAGTAATCTAAGGCTGGCATGATTTAACTAGGGGCCTGTACAAAGAGCAAGTGGATGTAGGAAAATCTCATACCTCTAGTCAAAGAGAAACTTCCTCGTATTTTTTTTCTGTTGGGACAGAATACAAATTGAAATGCCTATGAGATCAATGAAAACAATGAGTCAACTGAACATTTAAGAATCATAACATGAAATCTTGCTCCTTCTAAACCTCTGGCTTTGGTGTACATCAGGATAGCTTTATAACTTAATGACAGAACTACAAAGACATACTGAGCAAAAAAATATGGCTTTGTGGGATTTGATTTTTTTTTTCCTTTTGAATTAAATATAAATGCTTGTCTCCTTAAATATTTCTCAAGTGGAGGTACCAAATTAGATAAATTAATATTCAGTGCAGAGAGTAAAAAAAAATACTCTCTTGCTATAGCTTGAAAAACACTGCATAAGCCAGTAGCATTACTTTGTAGCTATGACCCTCTTAGTCTGCATGCATGTGATTAGTTTCCATTGTATTCAGTGGACATGATCAAAGAAAAGTGACATGGTTGTCTGGTTACTTGGTTTGTTTTTTGTTAATACAAAAGAAATTACACTGGCTGTCATGTTTGTGCCTTCGTGGCGGTTGCAAAACCCTGATCGCCGACAGTGTGAACTGGCGGCGCTTGAGCTGGGAGCCCAGTGCATTTTGCTTATGGCATCTCTTTTCTCCTTCCATTTTCTTTTTATTGAGTGTCCTCTGAGCAGGGGCAGGGGGGAAAGGTGTATTCATATGGGAGTGAAAGGTGCTTCGTTGCTTCATAAGAGTATTCTTCTGTTTTCTGCAAAAGTCCCAAAATTCTAGCTCAGACTGGACAAAGAATGATCAGTAACACAGTTAAGTAGAATTATTTGTTGAGCAACAGCAGATGGAATAGATTGGTGCATTTGATCATGACTGGAAATGTCATGTGGAGCCTTTCACATAACTGAGCAAAGGAACTGACGACTTTGCAACAAAATTGGTCTTCTCTCTACTTCAGTTTTGTTTTCAAAACAGAACGTTAAACAATAAATGTTAGGTCTTTATTCTTTTTCACTGTAATGCTTTTTAACCACTGGAACATGATATTGTTTATATTTCTCTTTATAGGCAATGATGAGCAAGTTATACTCCATGATGTTGAAAGGTAAATACACAGTTTGTGTTTCCACTGCTTCAAAAGCTTCCTTTATGTCAACTAGCTGGAGGCACTGTTTTGTTTTAAGTTAATTATCTGGGAGAAGAGCACAGTGTTTTAATCCTGAAACATGCTTTTTATGGAATGAAGTATTCCCCATCTCCTATTTTTTTTTATTATTTTGTTTTTCCAGCTTTTGGGTTCTTGACCTTGGGAAAGAGTGGTTATTCTATACATGTGATTTCGTGCAGGCAGCAGAGTAGGTTCTGAGTAGATTCAGAGCCAGATTATTCTGGCACATGTCAAAGCATTATGGCACATATGGACTCCTTGTTTTGTTTTTCAAAGCACTCACCTGAGTTGTATTTTAAGATAGCTAGTGCTTGGCCTCCCTAACCTTTTAAAACTTCAGGTGCAGCTGCCTGATTTTCCAGGTTTTACAAAATTGCAAAGCAGTTGGGAATTAGGCTTTGTTGTGCTAGCAAGATTACATTGTTAGTTAAAATAAAATTAATGCTGTATTGGTAATGTATTAGATTGGAGTTCTCTACAGATCATGTCTTTGGAGTTTAATGCTTTTGTAGTAGAAAAGCTATAAAGTTAAAATTTTGATCTGTAACAATAACTTTCACAGATGTAAGCAATGACCAATTAAATTACATGAATGCAAGAAAATACAGTATAAAGAAAAAGCAGGAAGCGATATATGTAAGAACAGAGAAATATAAAACCTTAAATGTTTTTGAGTTGCCTGAATCCTGGTTAGCGTAATTTGGACATATTTCTGGCTTTTTTTGTCCAAAGCCTTTTGCATTGAACTGATGGGTGCACATCTGCCTTCCATCATACCTTACATCCATCTACTGTAGAAATCTTACATGAGAGCTGGGCAAAACTAATTCTGCCTTGCTCTTCTAATGTTTTCTCAGGAATATTATGTTGGTTGGTGTTTGTTGTGGTTTTTGTTTGTGTTTGGAGGGGTGGGTGTGTGGGTTTTATGTGTTTGTTTGTTTTTTGTTTTGGGGGGCCTGTTTGGCTGTTTTGTTTTTCTGAATGTGGAAATGTCAAAATTCTAGATGATGGTGTTTATTGTGACCTGAGTCTTTAAGCTTCTGTATGTTTGTCTTTCACAATGCTCTGTAACTTTTTTTTCCTGCTGTATCTTGCTTAGATGTTTTAACAAGAGTTTTTAATATCTAAGTGCTTTTAATGTACCTTTCTTATTAGGGTGGTTTTTTTGAGGGGTTGGGCTTTTGGTTTTTTTGCTTTGTTTATTTGTTTGGTTTGTGGGATTTCTTTTTTGTTTTGGTTTTCTTTTTTAACGTATTCTAAGTTCAGTTATAATTCATTTATTCACATATATTGCAATTCAACATTCACTCCTTTAAGGCTATTTATGGGTTCTTCTGAAAGAAACCTTCTAGTCTAACACACTGAATTACTGATTGATTTATAGAGAAAAGTTACTCTATTGTCTTGAATGATAACACTTTGTCTATCAAATGCTTTTTTAATATACTTTTAAAAGGCTTTTTCTGCTACTGCTTTTTTGGCCTTTCTGTGAATGGTCCATGAGACAGAACGAATAGATGTGTCACTAATAACATCAAATGCCATATGAGCAAAACGCCAATTCTATGTGGGATCTCTTTGGTAGAGTTTCCATGAGGTATAGTGATTGTATACAAAGCATATTCCCCAGAAGAATAAAGGGGTTTTGGCAAAGAAATAAAAGAACCCCAGAATCTTTTGGCCTGTCCATGCTACTGTTTCCTTCTTTTTAAATGATCTAAAACCATGGGAAAAGAACAAAGAACAGGCTTTTTATTTTTTATAGCTGTGGAATGGCTGGAATCTAAGTACTTCTTGGGGGCTTATTTTTATTTTGTTCTTTCTTGCTGCTTTTTCTATATGGAAAAAATATAGGTCTGGTTGATTCTGGAGAATCAAGAAAAGTTACTAAAAAAGCCACTTTTGCTCTTCTGTGAGCTTCAACTGAACTTTTGGATGATACAGAAGCATGCATTACAGGATGAAACTGTCTTGTGTTTTGTTTTGTTTTTTACCTTAAGTAGTAAAAATTTAGTTCACAGGTCCATAGACCTGTTTCCCATTACCTTACTCCCAAACTTAATTTAATACAACATGATTTTCATAGCATCTTGCAAGATCTGAAGGTTTTAATGTGTAGGTATTGGTCTAAGGTATGGTTTGGTTTTTTTTCCCCTCTTAGCATGGCATCTTGATCACTCTGTATTGGACTTTTGCTTGTTTTTTACTGTAATTAAACACAAGGGTCTTCTTATGAAGTTACATAAACCTTGTCACTATTACCTGGTAGATAAAGATGTAAATACTTTGCTTTTTAAAAAAACAGCAAAAGAAGGAATGAATGATAATATTGTGTGTCTTTTTTCCAGCACTGAGACCTTGGATGTGTTTGCCCACGAAGATGCAGTATATGGCCTTTCAGTGAGCCCAGTAAATGACAATATCTTCGCCAGTTCATCAGATGATGGACGAGTTCTTATTTGGGACATCCGAGAGTCTTCCCATGGAGGTGAGATCTCTAGATGGAAAGGGGCATTGATTTAGGAAGAATTTGGGCAAGGCAGGGAAAGGAGAGGTTATATTTATCTGAGATAGTCAAGACGAGGAGTGATGGAGAAGGGTGAAAGTAAAGGCATAATTCTTGTGGCTGATGACAGGAAAGCTCTGGTATTTACAGTTCGATGTTACTATCTTAAATGACTTCGTAAAGTATTGGTGTATAGTGCAGGCTAGCACAGAACTTTGTATGAATAGATTTTAACTTGAGTAAAGAAGCAGGGGAGGACTTGTTTATTCATTAAAAACATCTTGCTAAACTAGAAATCAATTATGAATGTGGATTTTTTTTTTTTTGTCTATAACCTGGGATAAAAAAAAAATCAGATGTTTAGAAAGATGTTATTTTTATTTGAATAATTTTCCAAAGCTATCTATATGCTTCCCTGGAACAGTGAGAATCATTCATAGGTGTCATGTTTTCTGGTTGTATTGGAACTTAGAGCCCTTATATGATAACAGGGAGGCTGAATTATTACTTCAGTCTTTGTTTTCTAAACCAGGATTGACTCTTGATTTATGTAGCAAACATTCAGCTTCTCAAAACACTGCAATCTAATTTTAAAGCTGCAGTTTTAAGGCTGAAGAATCTCCATCTACAACTGTAGTTACATATATTTGGAGATTAATATTTCAGTATATGAATAATTAAGTAATACTTCAGAGAATTAATGTATGAGTTTATCTCATCCTAAAGAACACAAAGCTGAGAATTTGAAACAGAAAACTTCAGGAGTACAGAAACTGGTTCCCTTCCTTCATAGCTGAAATAAACTTTCATCTTTTTTGCAAGCTGATTAAATACAATCGCCTCAACTGGTAGTTTCTATTACAGGAAAATTATGGAACTGAAATCCATCTTGAGTTTTGTGACAATTGGTACACATTTGTGGTTAGGTCAAAGTTGCTGCTTTACTGAATTAGCTTTTCCCATACCTGGTGAATTTGATAACTTTTCTAGACTGCAGTTTTGTCCCTTCCTAGTCAAACTCGGAAATGAAAGCTGAAACAAGTCATACTTTATACATAGGAATCTTTTAGAGCCACTAGTATCATGAAGGTTTTATTTAATGTGAATAAGTAGAGTTAGTAGTAACTAGTGTAACTAGAATTAGGTCTTTCTTGATAAATCTCTCAAGAATACTCAGAGTATTGCTTATTGATGTTCTCTCTACTCCAGGCTTATTGCCTTTGTATAAGTAAAACCTAAATACACGAGCCCCGCATTCAGTTTTCTAGATTCGTAGTGTGAATTCTGATTATCTTGGGCAATTGTGATACCCCTGTTATTTCTTTCCCATCTGGTAATTTTATTAAAACATTCTGAGAAGCAATGCCTATACTGAGTATATGTATATCACAGGCTTTAACTAAAATATCTGTAATGTCTCTTCTGTATCTTTGAGGAACTCGGTAATAACTTCCTTCTTGCTGAGAAATTCCTTTCTAGCACAGTGAACTGTTTTCTTCAGCCTGTTTCTTACACCATGCAGCTCCCCTTGCTAATCCCAACTGCCTGCAGCCAAAATTGATGCTGTAACACATTAATTCAGTCCTTATTAGTTCTACCGCCTTTCCCCTGTATAAAAGATGAGTTATTTTATCAAAGGAAGAGATCAAATTTATCTGATGTGACTAATGTACCTTTGGTAAATCCAAGTGTCATTTCATCCCTGTTTTTCTGTTTTATAATATCCAAGTGATGAGACCAGACACTGAAATTGGCTTCCAAATTAGAAAAGGTGAAATGTTCCATTATTGTCCTCTCCTGATCTTCACCATAAAGATCTGACTGTTAGGACAGCTACCTGTTGCTGACAGTGGATGCCAAAGTAGGTGGGACTGGATGCTTAAATGCATTTGTATGAAGGTGCTCAGTATCATAAACTCATGTCTAATCTGACCTGAGTTTCTGAAATCATATTAAATTAGTTTTATACATCTTTGTTGTAGTTAAACCTTGCTGCTGGTTTTACTGTTGCTGAGACTTTGAATGAGAAGTCTGCATCAGTGAGAATAGATTGAAGAAATGTTGGCTGTGTCACATTTGGGGCTGTTTCGGAGTAGTCTTAGGTTCTCTGAATTTTAAATAAAGGGCATTTGCATGCTTATATAGGAGTCCCGAATCAGCATTTGTATGTGATCTCTGACAATGTTTATGACAATGTAATACTTGTCACTGGAATAATCCCCCTGTCTGCGNTAAAGGCATAATTCTTGTGGCTGATGACAGGAAAGCTCTGGTATTTACAGTTCGATGTTACTATCTTAAATGACTTCGTAAAGTATTGGTGTATAGTGCAGGCTAGCACAGAACTTTGTATGAATAGATTTTAACTTGAGTAAAGAAGCAGGGGAGGACTTGTTTATTCATTAAAAACATCTTGCTAAACTAGAAATCAATTATGAATGTGGATTTTTTTTTTTTTGTCTATAACCTGGGATAAAAAAAAAATCAGATGTTTAGAAAGATGTTATTTTTATTTGAATAATTTTCCAAAGCTATCTATATGCTTCCCTGGAACAGTGAGAATCATTCATAGGTGTCATGTTTTCTGGTTGTATTGGAACTTAGAGCCCTTATATGATAACAGGGAGGCTGAATTATTACTTCAGTCTTTGTTTTCTAAACCAGGATTGACTCTTGATTTATGTAGCAAACATTCAGCTTCT
>VYZU01049263.1:62772-93533 GCA_013401355.1 Ceyx cyanopectus
ATGCACTATTTTAAATAAAGGGCATTTGCATGCTTATATAGGAGTCCCGAATCAGCATTTGTATGTGATCTCTGACAATGTTTATGACAATGTAATACTTGTCACTGGAATAATCCCCCTGTCTGCGCTGGTATTTTCATAGGCATAGTAACTATTGAGTATAGTAGTTACCTTGAGTAGCCAGCTCATTAAAATCTTGCAAATGACATCTTAGTTTAAAATAGTGCATTAAAAGAAGCTGGAAAAGGAGTTTAATTCCCCTTCTGATTATCCCTGTCTTTCACTGCTGGGTGAATTTTTGCTAGAGATGGTGTTGAGCTTGTCTGTCGAGTAACATTTTCATACTCCAGCATATAAAAGCTACAATTGTGAATAAGTGTAACGAACAATAAAGTAATCCCACTACTTTTCATTAAATGAAAAGTGACTTAGTGCCTCATTAGTTTAGCTCCTATAATCTCTATTTGACCGTCTGAAAGGCAACTTTTGATAGTAGAAAACTGTAGTACCAGGCTATTTATAATAAAGGGTGTGAAGGAAAACATCAGTAATTAGTGACAATGATTTGACTAAACAAATGTACACAAATGAGAAATATATTTTAAAAAATGACTCTTGTATTTGGCGATCTGATGTTGTTTGTCTCTCCACTCAGCTAATGCAGGCCATTGCTTCTCAGTGGGGGCTGTCATTTTAATAACACTGCCTTTTATGTCCCAGTAGGGATCAGATTTGATGATGCAAATGTAGAAGGTCAGTTTTGGTGTTAAACCTTATTTGGAACTGTCAGCAGACCAACAGCAATCTCTGAAGCCTTTGGGCAAACTGGCAGAATAGAAGTTTGCTCCTGTTACTCACTTTACCCCTGCCTCCTATGCCAGTTAATGGCACCAGGGAGGTTCAGCCATTGCCAGAGACCTTTGTTTTGATCACAGCAAAATGAATGCTATAAAACTCTGTGGCAAAAATATTGTAATTGAGCATTAAGAGGAAGATGCAGATGGGGCAGGGCAAATAAATGTTAATTCTGTCACAATTGCTTGATGGGCAGCAGTTTCAGAAGGTATTGGGAATTTGAGAGGGGTTTCTGTTTAACCGTGTTTTATATTTATTCATGAGGGATGCAAGGAAAGAAAATTAAGTACCTTTGGAGGTGCTTGTGGGGCTAAAAGTGCCTGAATACAGTTGCTCAAATAAGGGCAGTGACACAGTCTCCCACGCATGTGAGGTACACAAACATTGCATCAAAGTGAACAGTGAATGGAAAAGTCTAGCATAATCTCTGGCTCAAAATAGGCATTGATTCTGTTTTTTCAGTTGAGTGAGAGGGTTGCAGCATGTCACAAAAGATACACACCACAGAAAGAATTAGAATGTGCCTAAAGCCATACAGCTAGCAGAAAGATACAGAGAAGGATGACAAGAGTCAAGGCTTTTCCCAGTCTTCATGGATATGGCATTTTGATGGAATGAATAGGGCAGAGTAGCAGGCCAAACACAGTCTTGTTACACTCATCAAGATGAGAGTGAGAGATTCTGGATAAGCGTGTTTTTAACTCTGTGTGAACAGCAAAAGCCAACAGTCACCATGGTTTGTTGTTTTTTAATATAACAGAAACACCCTTCTTTTCTGCTTGTACAGCAGCTCAGAGGTGGCAGACCTCTTTTCCCCAGGTTTGGCAGCTTTGAACTGAGTTCCATACAAACATATATCTTTTTGTTTTTGTTTTTTTTCCTAATATTATTGTCCTGAATAAGCAATTGCTGATACATTTACAGTTTGACCATCAATGGCTGTGGAAGTTTCCAGACATATATTTCTAGAAAGCTTTCAGAAGACCTGTGTATAGTCCTTATTAGATGGTCATTTGGTCATGAACTTTAAGAACATTCAAATACTTGATCTTTGAGAATACAAGAGTTTTATACTACAATCTTCCATAAGCAAAATGGTGTCTTATCCATTATGTGCCCTTTTCTGTATTTAGACAAAGTTAATGTACACATGGGTGGATTTTAAAACGTCAAATTTTGTATTGCTTTGGATGTGAGAGCTTGAGAGATTGTTTGAACATGTCTCCATATATTCAGATCTTGTTATGCTGTTTCCATATTAAGCTGCCAAGCTCATTGCATTGAACAGCTGTATGCATTTTTTTGTTCTTATGTCTGAAATCTCAACTTTTTCAACAGAGCCCTTCTGCTTGGCACATTACCCATCAGCCTTTCACAGTGTGATGTTTAATCCAGTAGAACCCAGATTACTGGCTACTGCCAACTCTAAGGAAGGTGTGGGACTCTGGGATATTCGTAAACCTCAGAGGTATGATCTGGCTGTGCTTGTCTTATGCTGTGCTATTTCTTTCCCTTGAGAGGTGATGGCATGCCACTTTTTTTTTATTATTATTTTTTTGTAATGTCAGATGATAAGAAAAGATACAGAACAAAATTAACAGCCATGTTAGTAATGCAAAATAATTCAATTCCTTGTAATTTATATTCTTCATACGTACAATCTACTTTGATTTAAATGGAGCTAGATCTTCAACGTTAAGGTAAGTGATTTTTTTGGAAGCCTGCCTGGCCTCACCACTGTAGACTAACTCAGATTGTTGTGTCAAATTCTCATTGTTACATTTAGCATTTGGCTTCCTTATACTGGAAGAAGCTGTGGTGGTGACTGCCTGGTTTACAATTTGTTTGTTTTCTGCACAGCTCAGTTGTCAGTGTCTGACTAGAGATTGTGGTCAGTGCAGCTTTTTACATAGTGCTTAGGAGTTTTATAGGACTTTCTGGATAATATAGTCACCTGGATAATCAGTTTGGCTACATTATGTGCTTTGGATGGGATTTTAAACAAATGAGAAGAAGTTTCCAGCATGAAGTGTGGTTAGGCTGGGTTCTGAAGTAGACATATGCAATGTCTGATAACAGACCTTGGCACGCATGAGAGATTAAGCTTCTGTTGAAGTATTTTTCAGTCTTCCATATTTTGAAAGTAATACCATTTTTTAATCGTATTAATAATTTTTTTTTAATTGAGCACCTTGAGTGTTTCCCCTTCTCAACTTCTGTGTTTACATGTTTCCAGCTACAAGTATTAAGCATAGAAAGGATGATTTAAAAAAAAAAAAAAAAAAAAAAAAAAANAAAAAAGAAAGAGGAAAACTCAGAGTCACAGAATGGTAGGGATTGGAAGGTACCTCTGGGGATCATCTAGTCCAACCCTGCTAAAGCAGATTCACATAGAGAGTGTTGCACAAGTTTGCATCCAGATGGGTTTTGAAAGTCTCTAGACTCCACAGCCTCTCTGGGCAACCTGTTGCAGGGCTCCATAACCCTCATAATAAGTTTTTCCTTATGCTGAGGAGAAACCTCCTGTATTCCAGTTTTGTGCCCATTGCCCCTTGTCCTGTCACTGGGCACCACTGAAGAGAACCTGTCCCCATACTCTTGAAACCCACCCTTCAAATACTGATAAGCATTGATAGGATCCCCTCTCAGTCTTCTCCAGGCTAAAGAGCCCCAGGTGTCTCAGCCTTTCCTTGTGACGGAGGTGTTTCAGTCTTGTATTAATTTTTGTAATCCTCTGTAGTTCCCTCTCTTAAACTGGGTATCCCAAAATTGGACAAAATACTTCAGATATGGCCTCACAAGGGTAGACAGAGAGAGATGAACCTCTCTTGACCTGCTGGTTACAGTGGTAACAGTGGGTACATTGCTGGTTACCATTGGCCTTCTTGGCCACAAGAGCACATTGCACATGGTTAACTTGTTCCCCCAACTACTCTCCTGTTCTCTGTCAGCTCTCAGATGGGGGCAGAGTTAAACTGATTCAGATATTACTTGGTTTGCTTCATAAGTGGAGACCATTCTGGGGAATCCTGCTGCTGCAAAGTCCAGAAATCAAATAAAAAGCCAGCTGCTGGTGGCCATTAGCAGTCCTGTAGCTAGTGATAACACACATTCCAGCCAGCAGCACTGGTGCATTAAGGTTCTTACAGACCGAGGTGAGGTTTGATAACTCCACAGGATTCAGCTGCCTTCATACATTTGAAGAGGATCAGGCTTAATGCTGAATTTCTGGTTTTAATCAGACCTCAGGTGAGAAATATTTTGTCTTAAACTTAGTCCAGCTTGATGTTGCACTGTCACAAAAGGGTTGATTTGCTCTTAACTTCAAAACTTGTATGGCAGTGAGTGGAATATGGCTAATTCAAGACCCGCCTGGATTTGTTCCTAGGTGACTTGGTCTAGGTGATCCTGCTCTGGCGGGGGGGGTTGGACTAGATGATCTTCTAGGTCCCTTCCAACCCCTAATATCTGTGAATCTGTGAATTGTGCAGTTTTATACTAACAACTCTCAATTCTGAAAACTTCGAATGGAGTAGTGATATCCTAGTAGATTAGAGAATTCAGTTGTAGATTCTGCTGCTTCTCAGAACAAATAAGCTGCATCTACTTATTTATACAGAAAATCTGAGGCTTTTTACACTAGAATATTTTCTTCTAAAATGCACACCTCTTCTCCAACTGGATTACGGGAGAATTTGTCTTCCAGCTTCCTGTTGCATGCTTCCATCCAGGAGAGTTGGTTTTATCTGCTTCTTTACTCGGGAAACACTAACCACCTCTACAAATGAAAAATAAAATATTTTCAGGGTTAGAAAAAAAGCACCTGATTATTAGCAGATTTTATTCGTATACCGTGAAATTGGTTAACTTTTTGATGGGAAGCTGGGAGTTCTTTATGCTTGGCTACTACAGTGAAGAAGGTAATTGAAAAGCCAGCATTTCTTGGCACGAATGGGGAAAATTAGAGACAGTTGCACAGCTATGAATTGTGAAAAGTTTAGCTCATTTCAAATAGTCATAATTTGATTAGTCTTGCTGACTGAGTCAGGATACAGAGGCGGATTCATTTTGGTTTTTTCCAAAGTTAATTCACAGGTTTTTATCTCTTCTGTCTCAGATGTAGTCCAGCCGTTGAGCTTCCCTCCTTCTCCCCCAGGGTACTAATAAGATCTGAATGTGGTGGGCTGGCTGCTCAAAAATAGCCTATGAAGCACTGTTAAAATAGTACTAATAGAAGTCCAGCATGATTACAAGTTGACTGGTGATTCTGGAAATCCTATTTTTCTACTTTTAGACCGTGCTAGTATTGAGTTGGACATTAAACTGAAGCCAATTGTATTGTTTCTTTTTAAAAAACAGTGCATTGAAAAGCTAAAATGTGGTCTTAATTAATGAGGCCGTTGTAAGGCACTCACACCACTAGGTGGGGTTTGGTAGCTGTGTCTTTTTTAAGATAATCAAAAAGAGGGAAGTCTGTGAATCTTAAATTATTTTCAATAAAACACATATTGTTACAGACTTGCTGGGAGCAACTCAGAAAGTCAGTTTACATGTATATTTCAAACAACAACTCAGACTGCAGGCAGCGAGAAAGCAGAGCCCAGATCGGCAAACTTCGCTACCGGAGCACTGCTTTTTCTTTCCTTTTGAATTATCTGAGCTTTGCCTCAACTCGGGGAAACTTATGGGAACTGGGAAACGGCTAGAAAATCTCTGCGTCTCTCGCGGGAGCAGCCAAGAGGGTCACATGGCTGGGGGCGTTCCCGGGGCTAACCGGGGAGACTGAAACGCAGCGAAGCTGGAAGCACCTCTCAGACCGCGGGCAGCGAGAGAGCAGAGCCTGCTCCCAGCCTGCCTTGTTGGCGCCTGAGAAGGAAAAAGACAGTTGAACTTGCTGCCGTCTGGTCCCCAACAAAATGGCCTCCACTCAGCACAGGAAGGCCGTGCTACTGTCAGCAATCAAAATGGATGTGGGAATCCAGACAGATACTGCACAAAAGGATGTGGGGGTGCAGATGACAGGCTGCAGAGAATGCCACAGCCTGTTGCTGATATCAGAAGGTAACTCCCATGGCTGTGTGCAGTGTGAGCAGGTAGATTATCTGCTCAGCCCAGACCAGTGGCCCAGCTTGAAGATGAGGTTTTGAGGCTTCAAGCTGAAGTAGAAAGCTCAGAAGCATTAGAGAATGTGANCATTTATAAGTAGCTGAGCTACAAAACGCCTGGCTTTGTTCCTAGGTGACTTGGTCTAGGTGATCCTGCTCTGGCGGGGGGGGTTGGACTAGATGATCTTCTAGGTCCCTTCCAACCCCTAATATCTGTGAATCTGTGAATTGTGCAGTTTTATACTAACAACTCTCAATTCTGAAAACTTCGAATGGAGTAGTGATATCCTAGTAGATTAGAGAATTCAGTTGTAGATTCTGCTGCTTCTCAGAACAAATAAGCTGCATCTACTTATTTATACAGAAAATCTGAGGCTTTTTACACTAGAATATTTTCTTCTAAAATGCACACCTCTTCTCCAACTGGATTACGGGAGAATTTGTCTTCCAGCTTCCTGTTGCATGCTTCCATCCAGGAGAGTTGGTTTTATCTGCTTCTTTACTCGGGAAACACTAACCACCTCTACAAATGAAAAATAAAATATTTTCAGGGTTAGAAAAAAAGCACCTGATTATTAGCAGATTTTATTCGTATACCGTGAAATTGGTTAACTTTTTGATGGGAAGCTGGGAGTTCTTTATGCTTGGCTACTACAGTGAAGAAGGTAATTGAAAAGCCAGCATTTCTTGGCACGAATGGGGAAAATTAGAGACAGTTGCACAGCTATGAATTGTGAAAAGTTTAGCTCATTTCAAATAGTCATAATTTGATTAGTCTTGCTGACTGAGTCAGGATACAGAGGCGGATTCATTTTGGTTTTTTCCAAAGTTAATTCACAGGTTTTTATCTCTTCTGTCTCAGATGTAGTCCAGCCGTTGAGCTTCCCTCCTTCTCCCCCAGGGTACTAATAAGATCTGAATGTGGTGGGCTGGCTGCTCAAAAATAGCCTATGAAGCACTGTTAAAATAGTACTAATAGAAGTCCAGCATGATTACAAGTTGACTGGTGATTCTGGAAATCCTATTTTTCTACTTTTAGACCGTGCTAGTATTGAGTTGGACATTAAACTGAAGCCAATTGTATTGTTTCTTTTTAAAAAACAGTGCATTGAAAAGCTAAAATGTGGTCTTAATTAATGAGGCCGTTGTAAGGCACTCACACCACTAGGTGGGGTTTGGTAGCTGTGTCTTTTTTAAGATAATCAAAAAGAGGGAAGTCTGTGAATCTTAAATTATTTTCAATAAAACACATATTGTTACAGACTTGCTGGGAGCAACTCAGAAAGTCAGTTTACATGTATATTTCAAACAACAACTCAGACTGCAGGCAGCGAGAAAGCAGAGCCCAGATCGGCAAACTTCGCTACCGGAGCACTGCTTTTTCTTTCCTTTTGAATTATCTGAGCTTTGCCTCAACTCGGGGAAACTTATGGGAACTGGGAAACGGCTAGAAAATCTCTGCGTCTCTCGCGGGAGCAGCCAAGAGGGTCACATGGCTGGGGGCGTTCCCGGGGCTAACCGGGGAGACTGAAACGCAGCGAAGCTGGAAGCACCTCTCAGACCGCGGGCAGCGAGAGAGCAGAGCCTGCTCCCAGCCTGCCTTGTTGGCGCCTGAGAAGGAAAAAGACAGTTGAACTTGCTGCCGTCTGGTCCCCAACAAAATGGCCTCCACTCAGCACAGGAAGGCCGTGCTACTGTCAGCAATCAAAATGGATGTGGGAATCCAGACAGATACTGCACAAAAGGATGTGGGGGTGCAGATGACAGGCTGCAGAGAATGCCACAGCCTGTTGCTGATATCAGAAGGTAACTCCCATGGCTGTGTGCAGTGTGAGCAGGTAGATTATCTGCTCAGCCCAGACCAGTGGCCCAGCTTGAAGATGAGGTTTTGAGGCTTCAAGCTGAAGTAGAAAGCTCAGAAGCATTAGAGAATGTGAAATTGAGATTGACTGCTGGAGCCATACTCTGTGCTCCATTCAGCAGACAGATAACACCCAGGATCAAGGGGCCCTTGTATCCTGCCTCACTCAGACAAATAACAGAACCCTAAGTAAAGGGGGTGGGTGGAGGCAAGTTCATGGGCATGATAGAAGGAAACCACCCCCTTTGCCTGATTCTATTCCTCAGGTGTCTCTGAAAAACAGACACAAGGCCCTCCTGGAAGACAGTCAGTCTTCTTATAACCAGTTGGAGGGTGGGGGAGTGGTGGAGGCTTGGAGCCATGTCCCACCTTGTGGGGGCAGGTGAGTCCTCCCCCCAACCTCCATCCCCCATCATTGCCCTCATTTAAGAGGTATAGACCCCTGGAATTCGATGCTCCTTCTGATTAATATCTATCTGGTGACTCGCCCACAGCTTGTCCCTCAGCCACACAACTTAGGACTTCCTCAACAAGGAAGAAAAGGAGAGTTCTCGTAGTGGGAGACTCTCTATTGAAGGAAACAGAGGGGCTGATCTGCAGACCTGACCCATTGCAAAGGGAAGTCTTCTGCCTCCCTGGGGCTCAGGTTAAAGACATTGAAAGAAAGCTGCCTGATATGTTGCACCCCTCTGATTATTATCCTTTAATAGTTATCCAGGTGGGTAATGATGAGAGGAGTTCACAAGCAACTAAGAAGGACTTCAGGGTGCTAGGGAAACTGGTTGAAGGTTCAGGTGCACAAGTAGTTTTCTCATCAATCCCTCAAGTAGTGGGGAAAAATACAGATAGAGGGTGGAAAACACATGTAACTAACACATGGCTAAGAAACTGGTGCCACTGTTGGCATTTAAGGTTTTTTGACCACGGAGAGGTTTATATGATACCTGATCTGCTGGCGTCAGATGGGGTACATATCTCTCATAGGGGAAGGAGGGTTCTGTCACAAGAATTGGCTGGGCTCATTGATCAAGCTTTAAACTAGATTTGAAGGGGGAAATTGGAAAAACCTGTCTTGCAGGAAACAAACTGGAGACAATTGTGGCGTCTTGTGCCAGCTCCACTGCTACCTCAGGGTTGGTACCAGTCAGGAGGTACTTTAGCATGACAAACTCACTGAAATGTCTGTACACAAATGCACGCAGCATGGGGAACAAACAGGATAAACTGGAGATCTGTGTGTGATCTCAGGACCATGATCTCATTGCAATCACTGAGATATGATGGGAGAGCTCACATGACTGGAACACTGTCATGGATGGCTATCTCCTTTTTAGGAAGGATAGGTTGGCAACGAGAGGTGGTGGAGTTGCTCTCTATGTGAGAGAACAATTGGAATATATTGAGCTCTCCCTGGGGGACAATGAGGAGCAGGTTGAAGTCTTGTGGGTAAGGATTAAGGGGGAGACTAGTATGGGAGACATTGTAGTAGGTGTTTACTACTGGCCACCTGATCAGGATAAGGAAGCTGATGAGGACTTCTACAAGCAGCTGGAAGCAGTCTCACAATCACAGGCTCTGGTTGTCATGGGGGACTTTAATTACCCGGACATTTGTTGGGAAAGTTGCACAGCCAGGCATGCACAGTCCAGTAGGTTCCTCCAGAGCATTGATGATAACTTCCTAATGCAGGTGTTGGAGGAGGTGACAAGGAGAGAAGTGATACTGGATTTTGTACTGACCAACAAAGAGGGACTGGTTGAGGGTGTGAAGGTAGGAGGCACCCTTGGCTGTAGTGACCACGAGATGGTGGAGTTTAGAACTGCAGGCAGCAGGCACAGGGCCACAGGCAGGATTGCTACTCAGGACTTCAGAAAGGCCAACCTTGGCCTTCTCAGGGAACTGCTTGGAAAAGTCCCATGGAACAGGGCTCTGGAAGGCAAGGGGGCCCAGGCAAGCTGACTAATATTGACAACAAGCCAACAATGTGTCCTGGCGGCCAAGAAGGCCAGTGGTATCCTGGGATGCATTAAGAAGAGTGGGGCCAGCAGGTCAAGGGAGTTTCTTCTCCCCTTCTACTCTGCGTTGATGAGACCCCTTCTGGAATACTGTGTCCGGTTCTGGGCACCCCAGTTCAAGAGGGACAAAGAGTTACTGGAGAGAGTCCAGCGCAGGGCCACCAAGATGATTAAGGGAGTGGAGCATCTCCCTTATGAATAGAGGCTGAGAGAGCTGGGGCTCTTCAGCCTCAAGGAGACTGAGGGGGGACCTCATCGATGTCTATAAATATGTTAAGGGTGAGTGTAGGGAGGATGGAGCCAAGACTCCTCTCAGTGTCATCCAATGACAGGACAAGAGGCAATGGGAGTAAGTTGGAGCACAAGAGATTTAGGGTAAACAGAAATATTTTTTCACAGTGAGGATGACAGAGCTTTGGAATGGGCTGCCCAGGGATATTGTGGAGTCTCCTCTGGAGTCATTCAAGACCTGCCTGGATACGTTCCTGTGTGACTTAGTCTAGGTGATCCTGCTCTGGCAGAGGGTTGGACTGGATAATCTTCTAGGTCCCTTCTAACCATTAACATTCTATGATTCTGTGAACGACGATGTAACTCCAGCTATTTTTAGGTACTCATGTTCTCCCTTCTCTCTCTTTTCCATGCAGCCCCATGCTCAGCTTCTTCTTTGTAATGAAATCAGAAGGCTGTTTTTAAAAAATTATCCTTAAATTATGGTAATTATGCCCCTAACTCTTTCATTTGTGATTATGCCCCTAACCCTCCCCTGCTTACATCAACTAATTGGAAGTTTTGAGATCAGAATGATTATTGGTTTGTCCTATTAATGACCATAACATATTTTTAAACCAGTTTTCATACTATAGAAGTGTTTGCTGCTCGAGATGTGAATTAACATTTGTTTTTTACACAGTGGTATCCATTTGTGGGGCCAGTTCATGGGTTAAAATGCTGTCTTGGGTCAGTATCAGAAATAGTATCTTGGAGCATTTTGAAGAGCATGGTTTATCTGAAAACTCCCAGGCCCTCATTCCTGCTGTGTCCATTGCACTAATTCTGTGGTTGGACAGTTTTCTGGCCCAGTGAATAGCAGAGATGATGGAGGAGAGGAAGACCCATAAGGCTGAGAACAGGAGATAAAGAAGCAAGATCATTTGAGGAGCAATACATTATTAGATATGTTCATCTGTTCATGGCATTACCATTTTTCTTGCTTTGGTTTCTCCTGCTACATTAAATTTCCCCTGCTTTTTTCTCATCTGTATGTTCCTTATGAGCATTCTTGGTGGGTTTTTACAAAGCAGAAGAGGTGAAAAATAACCAAAGTTTGAGGTGGTTTACCTTCCAAGAATGCCTATTACAATGACAATAAACTGTAAGCAGAGAGTGTCTCAGCTTGACACTTGACTTACATTCCTGAAGTACCAGGACACTGGTCTTGAGTGTTAAGTTCTGGGAACACTTTTGTCCAGGTACTGGATTCTGAGCGAGGTAAATGTGTTCACATGTGATAGGCTTTTTAAAGATTCTTTTGAAAGTTCAGCAGGCTTGTGCTGTCTGTGTATCTACAAGTGAACAAACTCAAAAAGCTCAATGAAGAGTTAAAAAAATCCTTGACCACCAGGACAAACCTGCTGTCCCTTGTTGATGGTAAGCCTTATGGCATATTTTAAAAGCTAACTTGATCATATGTGTCTTAATAAGATCAAGTTAAAGGAGTGTCAGTGTTTTCCATTGAAGCTTTACAAAGCCAAACAGGAACATTAAGTCAGCTTCCCTTCTTTGTCTTGGATAATCCAGTCCTTGGCACCTGAGTGTTTTGCCTAATAATCTCATTTAGTTGACAGTCTTTTAAATATGTGATTACCTTTTGTTTCTGTATCAGTGGTCTCTGAGGGCAAGATTAAAACAATGTATATACTACATGACTTTCTCCTATGGAGGGATAGGGAATATCTCTGTACTTGCGACAATCTAAGGATGTAGGAGTCTTGCAGGTGGTTTATGTTAGATTGACATACTGACATGTAGGTCGAAACGCTAGATTTCAGGTTCACAAGTCCTTTGTCAGTTTTGGCAGCTTCCATTTCTTTTTTTGTCTTGGCTGAGAAGTTACTGCAGTTCAGAGCCTTGCCTTAAGCAAATCCTTAAAGTTCTGGAAACTGCCAGAACAAGAGGCCTTTTGAGAACAGATCTTCAGAGTTTAGTTAAATGCATCTCAAATAGCCCATCTTTGCAAGAGAGGTCTAAGTATTATCTCTGAATAGAGGCATGGTTTATTTTCTTGGTGTGGGGAAAAGGAGACGAGTATTTGCATCTCTGTCTGTACCACAGGTGGTTTTTATAGCCTGGTGCATGGAGAGGACTTTAGAAAACCTGTGTGGCGATGTGGGAGGTATTACAAGGTCATTACCAAGTCTAAGTCTATCGATTCAGGTCTCCAACAGTTACTAATTTTAGTTTCCAGGCTCATACCTTCAAGGTATTTGATCTTTAAAGATCATGCCAGAAGAACAGAGACAGCAGTTATTTTCTGAGAAGTGCTCATGCACATGCTGAGTTTTTATCCTTTCTAGTTTACCTTCCTGAGTTCACTGTAAACAGTGACTTTGACTCATTTTATCTGTGTGCTGCCAAGATATCTGGTATGTTGACTGAAATACTGAGCTTCTGGAAGTACAAGTATGGGATGCACTGTTGATGGTTGTGTTGCAGGGGATATTAATTCAGGGGGTAACTATGGGGTTACAGGGTTCCTTCTGACAAATGAGTTTAGTGACATCAAGGACTCCAGAGGCTAGAACCGGTGGACTGAAAATTTTCTCGAAGTAGCATCTTGGGCTGTCATTATTTTTTCCTCACAGGTTTTTAATAAGATGTTGTCTGGTGGCTGCAAGAGTAGTGTGGAGGGAAGAGTATGTTGAGGTTCAAGGTTTTTCTTCAACTGTTCTACATTTTGACCCTGCTTTAAAGGAAAAAAGCTTATCATTATGATCACTAATAATGTATGTGCTTTGGGATTGCTAGAGCTGCTGCAGATGGAGTCCTCTATCTCACTGAACCAACAACTACCTGTTTAAATTATTTTATTGCAGTGTAAGTGTGCTGCATGTTTCTGTTTGGAGGCCTTTGCCGGTCCTGCTGTGAGCAGAGTATTATTGAGTGCAGAAAAAATGTTTGTATCTTGGCAACCACTTTCATTGTCAAGCTTACCAGTTAACTTCTTTCCCTTCCCAGTTGAACCTCTTTTTTTTTGTGAATTTTCATTAACACTGCTTAAATTAATTCTTTTAACTAGGTTACAGTATGATGAATTTTAAATGCTATTTAGGCACCCACCAGTATGGGTCAACCACACCACCTGAAATAGTTCAAATAACTGTTTGTCTTCTCTCACAGTTCAAGAAATAAATTTAATCCCACACATGCACCATCCTCATCTGTTTGTTTCTGTGCTACTTAGGAAGCTCAACTGATTTGTGTCTCAACCTGGAATTTGAAGCTCTCCTGGCCAGGTCAAACTTGGCATATTTGCCCCCAATAACACAGAACGTAAACTTAGATATTTTTCCTCTGTTTTCCATTATTTCTTAAATGTTCCTTGTAATGTCATAGAAACTGAACTGGCTGTTGCTTAAATTCATGGGGAATTAATTACTCTGTTCTGGAAATATTTGGGATGTGTTGAAGGACTGTTTGAATGATTATGGCATCTGAGGGAGTGGTATTTTTGGAATGTGTTTGGGCTTCATTCCTCATTGTAACCATAAATAAATCTCCAAACTGTTTGCCACAGGTTTACCCAAAATCAAATGCTTATTTAGTGTTAGAAATATCTAAAGTAGTTTCCTCTGCCTTTCTAGTAGAGGGCCACTGAATAAAAAATCTTATTGCAAATAAGTCTTTGACTTTGGGCAAGGATAGATGGTGACCATTATTAAGTCTTTAGTCATGCTGATGACTTAAGTGGTATTTCTGCTGGTAAGAGATGCTTTTTTTTTTTGTTTCTTCTCCTTTTTTAAAGCAGAAGTACTGCACTCAAGTTTAAAAAGATGTAAATCAGTGAATTTATTGCTTTTTTTTACTCTTAAGCAAGTGATTGTTTCTTTTGTTGGTGTAAGCACCAACTAATAGATAGTCTAGAAATACTTAAGTGTGCAAGTCTGCCAAATACTACCTGGTATTCAAGATATGTGAAGCTCTAGTCTCCATTTCCCTAGTCTCTATTTCCCACCCCTCGCTTAGCTTCTGGTTTAAATGTACACATTCATATCTCTTTTGCAGTCCTGCTTTATTCCTGACTTTGTCAGCCTCTCTTGATAGAGAGGTTAGCTTAGCTTTTTCTCTGCTTAAGTTGGTATCCTTCCTAGTATAGTAGGTAGTGTAGTTTATTCAGGTTAGTCCACTGATGTGCAAACTGAAGATCTTTGAAGGTTTTTTTTCAATGACAGAATAAAATAATTTTTGCTTTCCTCTAGCATCCTCAGATTTGTTGATCAGAAATACAGCTGAGTTTTGGAGGACTGAGATTCAAATTGCGTAATAAAAATGGTGGTGTTTTAATTCTTTGTTGTTCTGTGGCAACTTCAGCTTTTTCTGTACGAATTTAGTAGTTTTCTCAAGCCTTCATTAGTTAAAACCACACTGTCTATTGTAGACAGTTAGCCCTCCATCATATGAATGGGCTTTTGTGATTTGAAGATTAACCTTTTTCACACCCACCAGCATCCCCACACTAGCCCAGGTTTGCTTCTGGCCAGTCACTTTAGGATAGGTCCTGTTTCTGCTCAGTGGGATCCAGTGTGCTCCCATCAGTGGTGTAGTATTCAGGTTTATAATTGTCAAGCATGTAAGTAGCTCCATGTAGTAAACAAGAAGTCAGGAAACCTGGTTTTATTTCACAGTGTTGGGTAGGTCTGTTGATGGACCTCTCTTGCCCTCAGTTTTTCCTGTATCAAGGAATGGGAATACTGCCTACTTCAAAAGCCTCATGATGTGTAATCTTTTTGTTACCTTTGAAATTCTGTAACACATAGGTCTTTACAAAGCAAGAATTTTAAGTGTGAAGTACTGTCCTTGGAATGCAAATTTAAAAAATATAAAATGATAGTGGTTGTACAAAAGAATCTCTGATTTAACGTATAGTTTTTGTAGCCTGATTTCTTAAGGAAATAGTCTGTGATCATATAAGCCTTGCCCTAATCACCTTTTGGCCTCATTTCCACAAGGAGGGAATTAAAATGAGGAAAGGAATTAAATGCGTTTTTTTTTTCTTATTTTTTTTAATAATAATTTTTTTTTTTAATTGGTGACTGACTACAAGGAGAGATCATCTTGGTGCATTTACTGAGAGAATAGCTGAAATGTTAGTTCAACCATGTCGTAGGACAAGGAAACTAGTCTTGAAGCATTGGTCCATGGGAAACCATGGTGGAACCAACTTGAGATGCAGTTGTGTGTGCAGTTGTCTTCAGTTAGATTTACTGTCAGTCTTTTACCTATTAGAGGCACAAGCTTTACTGCTTCAAGACTGGACTGTGCTTCTTCAGGAGCATCTTGGATCTTGCCACTTCCCTTGTCAAAAGAAAGTCCTACTTTCTTGTTGCAACTCTTTAATTTTGGCTTTTTTTGCTTTGGTAAATTAAAAATCCATGCAGCTTTGCCAAAGAAAGAAGGGTGGTGAACGTTTATATATTATTGAATAATAGACTAAATCTGTGGCTGATGTTACTCAGCTTTCATGATGCTGTGCAAGAAATGTGTGTAGGAGACAATGCTTCATAAGGCTGAAGTATTGATAAGTGTTTTTTCATAAAAGACACTAAAGTGTGAAAATGAATTTACTCTTCAGGAGGAGTTACTAGTTTTTAAATTCAGATTATTTTTCTGAGAGAACATTATCTGTGTTCTTGGTGTCATGCTGACTTCAGTGTGTGCTTCATTTTGGAAGCAGCTCCTGTTCCTTCATTTAGCCTAAAGGTCATCTTCCCATGCCATCGCTGGCTGGATCTGCATCTTCTCTGTCTACTTATCTGATGGAATTTACTCCTTTGTGTTTTGCTGGATTGGGCTGAGCAGTATTCTCTCTCACAGTCTGTACTCCATCCACAGGCAGAATAACAGACTGTAGAATTTAGGGCTTGGTAAAGGAGGAAAATTATCAGGTCATTTGGCTAGCTTGTCTGTGATTGTTGAGCAGTGGATATTCACCTTGTGTCCTCTAATTTCTTTATTAATCTTTTTTTTTTCTTTTCCTGCAAAGCTATTTTACTATTTACTAGATCTCATTTATTACTTAGATTACAATAACACCTGGATAATTCAAGGCAAGAGTGAGAACAGGACACTCCAATCTTCTGTCTGCTGACTTTCAGATATGTAGTGAGGGAAAACCCAGGACAGTAAGAATGTTTGGGAACATGTATATAATAAGACCAAAACAAACCCTGGATAGAGCTGGAGGACAATGTGAAACATTCAAACAAATAGGGGCTTTTTGTTTATTTGTGGTCATTTACTACTGTTTAATTGCTGTAATGGCAGAGGGAAGGCTTAAGTCCTAAAGGGATAGAAGTAATATAGACAGGGGTGAGAGTTTATGTACTTCGTACTTCTGCTCTTGTCATCTGCAAAATACTGAAATTCTGTAGTTTTTTGTTTTGTTATGTTTTGTTCTTTTCCTGAGAATGAAGGTAGAATAAAGGAAAATATAATGCTTTCTGGAGATCTGCCTGAGATCACTGGTGAAGCAACATTAGTGTTCACTGATTCATAAAGATCATAAGGTCCAAACCACACAAACCTGGACTGCTAGGAGGTCTGGCTGCTCAGAGTACGTAAATCTGCTGGTGAGAGACGTTCTTAAAGCTCTAGATTCTGAAGTCAGTTATCAGATAAGAATCTGTCATAAAAAATGCTGCTGTTCTAGTTTGAAGGGAAAGGTGGAGCTTGAGCTTTCCATGCATGAAAGCTTATTAATGATGGGAGATTCCTTTTTATCCTAGTTTACATGTTCCAGACCCTAACAGTAAAGAACAAAAGGAATGACACCCTACATTCCCTATTGTTCCAGTCTTGGTGGAGGCAGTTGATTTTATTTTAATCTTCTTTTTGAAGTAAAACAAAGGTGTTCAGTTTTGGTAACAATACACAGCCTTTCTTTTATTCGGCTGTTATTTCAAGTCCAAGCAAATAGTGCTTACTGCCTTTTAAAGATTCTGAAGGATGTAGTTTTTGGAGAGAGTTCTGGTAAAGGTATGGAAATAATCAGAAATGGCAATGACAGAATTTAAGAAACAGCATGTTACTGAGAAGTAATAAAAGCCTGAATATGTCTTTTAATCTTAAAACACTGTTGGACTTCCTTAACATTTGTTAGCACTTCTGACTATAGACAGAGCAACTCCATTCACATTGAAATTACTTACCTGCTTTTCAAAGAAAAGATCTTGACATTTTTGTGAGATTTGTAATCTACTTTAAAAAAAATTCCAAACATTTTTCTTGATCTTGTGCTTGCTTTTCTATTACTGGTTAATTTGGTTCTTTTTAAGTGTTTGTTCCAGACTAAGCAAGAATTATGCATGTTTTTACACACACAGAATAACTTTCTTCCAAATAAAAACCAAAATCTTCCTGTGGTTTTCCTGGCCAGGATTCTGTTTGCCAAGTTTCGTTCCAGTGCTTTTTGCACAGTTAGAAGTTCCTCAGTTTTGTGGTTGCAGAAATGCTGACAAACACAGTTGTGTGCAGTAGTGTGTATTCATCACAAGCATTCAATTCATTTTTTCCTTTTAAGGTCATTCTTTCATTAAGTTAGTCTCACACATTTCTGTTTATGATATCAACACTTTCTCCCTTCTCCCTCTTAAATGACATTCATTTCACAAGGACAGTGTCTGTATTGCAGTTCATGGTCAGATCTGTAGCTTATCAAGAAAAGCTATTCAGTAGTTCTATTTAATGTTTTCATGCGTCCTGATTTATTTCTTTCTACCAAGACACTGATCTTCTCTCAGTTTTAATGGTCACTAGCTGTTGCCAAGCTAGCTTTTGAATAGCCCGGGTTAAGCTTCTGTTAGCACTCAGGCACTAGACTTTTCAAAAAAGGATGAAACAACTTCTTTGTTTAGAAAATGGAGAGGAGGAAAAGGAAACGTTTGTTTCAGGTACAGACTTTTCCTGCAAATTTTTGAGCGCAGTGAGGCTGTTTCTTCCCTCACCCCACAAGCTGCCAGTAGAAACGGATTTGTTTACATTAGTGGTGCTACTCTTGGATTGAAAGCCTTCCATTGTTTGCCTGAGCTGGTGTTTAGTTAACACTCAGCGCTGCCCTTGTGCGGCGTATCCAACTGCGGAAATGACCATATTGCACAGAACTGATCATTCTCTCCCTCCTCAGCCTCCTTTCAGCTCCAGCTTGTGTGTTTGGATTGTAATGTTCAATCCGTGGACTAAATATTTCTCTTAATCACACAAGATTAATTTATAAAACTCAAAAGTGCACGTGTCTGTCTCTGTATTGCTTCCAGGGCTGATCGGCAGCATCAGCATTCTACGTCTGTCTGGGTGAGCCAAATTTGGAAGCAGACTAAATCCCAGAGCAGTCTCGGTCTGGATTAATAAAAGTAATGCCTCTGGCAGAAAGGGCACCCATCTTGTTCAGAGGTGCTCTTTTAGGATAGTTGTTAGATATATCACTAGCTGTCATAGTCTGTGTCTTGGAAAGTATTGCTTTTAGTCTGATGAATCAGTAAACTTTTTTGTAACTGCAATAAGAGGTTGCCTCTAAAATTCATTTTCTGGGCATGCAGTCAGGAGTAGGCAGAAATGGCAGTTCTAACATAAGCAACATATCCGAGCATGTCTGCACTGCTCCACGTAATCCTGATTGAAAAAATCCCAATGCAGCACTGACGAAAGGTACAGGGCAGCACTATGATGCAACTGGGAAAGTGGAGATAGTAATTTGAACACGGAACATGCTTAAACACAGCTCTCCCCTTCCTCTTCCCTTCCCATCCCAAAACAAAAAAAGAGATGACCAAAAGCTCTGGTACTGATTGCTTTGAAGATTTTCAGAGCTTCTTGATTCAGACACACCAATCATACTAGTACTAAAAAGTATTAGTACTGGTTTAATACTGTAAAAAAACCCAAAACATATTTTACCCCAGCCTCTTTCTTGGAGATAGATGGCTGACTGCTTTTTTTCCCTGCAGTTCTGATGGAGATCTTGAGCAATTTTAAATTTTTTATTATGTTTTTTTTCTGTAAAGCCAGCATGATTATTCTATAATAAACTAAATTTTACAATGGAAGATACTGAAGTCTTGGTGTTCCTCAGTTCTAAATAGTGCTACCAAGTGCACAGCTTGCAGTAGGAGACAGATTTTTCAAAACCTTTATTTCCTCTATCTGTTCCTAGCTTTTCCACTAAGATGGAGCCATAAGCTGCACTCCACCCTACACCGCACCCCAACCCCCCCATATATCTGCCCACATCTCTCAGACGTTCTTGTACAGGAGTAGAGAGATTGTAAATATTTCTTTTGTGTTTCGGCCAGGAAATGGATGTGTGGGGGGTTTTGGTGTCAGTTTGTCTCTGGTCATCCCCACCTAACTACCTGCTGCCTTTTTCATAGCTTGTTAAAGCAAAACACTGTGCAGTTAGTTAATTTGACAAACCCTTTCAAAGAAGCAAGCAGGATGCAGAAGGGTGGGGACAATAGAAAATCACTGTCTTGTGATTTACTAGTGAAGTAAAACTACTGCATTTGGAGCTATAAATCTGATTTTTGTGGACAGAATCAAGGCAAGTGGGCAATCAGCGTGTCACTCTCGTATGAATAGCAAATGGCTATTTTAGCATTTCTTTATCAGCCAAACTAAGCCTGCTGCGTTTTTATTAGTATGGGGTTTGGATTTCATTTTGTTTGTTTGCATTTTGTTTTGTTTGTTTGCTTGTTTTGTGTTTTCTACTTTGAGCCAAATGTTCAAGGACCTGTAGCACAAACTGTATTTGCATAACACGTGGCTGAGGTATGAGGTAGGCAGAGCTGGGGATCTTTTGAGGGGTATTAACTATGCACCTCCTTAATACTAGGCTCCCTATGTGTGTATATGATCATGATTTCTGAAGTTCTAGACTTTCTTAATTTATGAAAAACAACTCAACTCTTTTAAAGCTTTGTTACACTAATGCTACTGAACCATAACACAGAATTCAAACTCGAAGAGATGTTTTCTTTGATAGCTTTGACTTCTACAGATGCTTAATGAAAACATATGTAAGCAGAGTGGAAACAATTTAATATTATACTACAATTACTATAAAATATAATTGTAAAATATTTCAGGCAGGGCCTAGTAATAGTAACCATAGAGACTTTGTTTGAAGATTTAACATGATTTGGCATCTGGTAGGCTCACTCACTTGTAAGCAGAAGAGAATTCCAGACTGTGGTTTAAATTGAGAAAAACTGGTAATGGGGAGAAGAGCTGGTGCATATAAGTTACGATGTTCTTATCCATGGTGGAAAACTTGTATAATAGAAAAAAAAAAACCTTATGCAAAACAAAACTCTGCATTTATTACTTCTGTATGTTTCTTGCCTTAAGATTTTGGTTGGGTTTGGGGGTTTGGAGTTTTTTGATAAATTTTTGGTTGGTTGGTTTTTCTGTTTGTTTAAATTTTTTATTTATTTCCTTGAGTTTTTGTGTGTGTGTGTTTGGTTTTGAGGGTTGGTTTGGTTTTGGTTTTTTTTTAAGGAATTAGAAATGTAATAGGAAAAAAAAATACTTTGGCTTACACAAACCTGTCAGAAGAGGGAGGGAAAGAATAAAAAGTCAGGTGTGTTTTGGTGTTTTTGTTGGTGTTGTTGGAGGGGGTGTGTTGTACTTTTTTAATGCCTGAGTGTTTTGAGCTGGCTGAGTACTTCATTGATCTCGATGAACAGAAACTAAAGGTGTTAAAGGGGACCCTTAATCCTTTTTCTATTGAGGTTAATTTTTAGTATTAAATTTTCTCCTGTTTTTATTTAACACTGTAAACACTATTAAGAGAAGCTCAGCAGGTTTGCTGAGGAGGAGGCAAACACACGTGAGAGAGCAGGACTCTTCATGCTGATACAGGCAGTCAGAAGTTTTGGTGCCCAGGTTGAAGCTCTTATTACTTGGCTTTGAAAATGTGACCTATGGTTCCTTTGTGGAACAGTTAGGTTCAGTTCCCAAAGTGTGTGTGTGTGTGTGTGTGTGTGTGTGTGTGTATGAGAGGGAGAGAGCTGTGTATTTCTAGTGCATTTATTATGCAGAGTCTTCTATTTTGTTGAACTCTGGCTGATGAACAGTAGTTTTTTAACTATACAGTATCTCATGTAATGACGCATGTTTCAACCTGCATGGAATGTGGCTTCCCAGCCCTGTGGAGTGACTCATCTTTCACAAATGTTCGGGCAGAGGGCTACATCAGGAGGAGTATAATGCTTTAAAATCTAGGAATAAACATCCCTATAGAATCTGCAAATTCTATGTTGACATGCCTTGTCTGGTCCAGAAAGTGCATACAAGTCACAGCTCTTAACAAGATTTAATGGAGATTTCTCAAAACCTGTTAACAAAAGGTCGAGCTCAGGTACTGCTTAAAGAGGTGTCAGTGATCACTTGAAAAAAGAAGGGATAAAATGCCTTCGTCCTTCGTCTCCCTTTCCATACACACAATCACTTCAAGCACAGGGATTGAATTAAGTCTTTGAAAAAAACAAACAGCCAGTGCAATGCAGGTTGAATTTCAGGTATGCTTTGATAATATTTAGGTTCCTGGATGGAACAAATTCCATGTTCTGTTATATATTAAAATGAGAGAACCTGGAAATTTGTAACCCTTTGTTTTTGTCTTGTATCTGTCAGTAAGAGCTGACACAAATACTCCAGCTCTGATCGTACAGCCTTATATGGGACAAGGAAACAGGCCAATTCAACCATGATAGAGTTTTAGGTAATAGTGACATGTAGTAGCATAATTGTCTTGCCTACTTCATGATATTTTTAGATGAAGCAAGTTTGAGATTAGCTAAGTGACTTATTTTAGTATATCTTGCAATAATTTGTTTGTTAGATGGACTTTTAAGACAGCTGGAACTGATTGTAGAGTTCAAACATCGTCTGATGCCCTGTAGAAATGTAAATGGAAGCCTAAGTGAGATAATGGTAGGAGTATCCACCATCGGAGAAAATGCAACCAGGGAGAAGAGAAAAAGGTTAGGATGGCTGGATTCAGGCATTATCAAAAGAAAAAGACCTCAGCTTCAATGCAGACTTTCCAGAAGTATAAAAACAGCCTTTTTAAGGCTAAGTGTACTCTGGGAGTCTTTGTTTCTATGCAGATGTTATTAACAAAACTATTCACAGTCTTTAACTTTACTCTTTAAAGGTTTCCCATTTTTCTAGTTTGTCATTCAGATTTTGAATCAAGTTTATTCAGGAATTGATGCTTTGAATCAGAAACTACGAAAGACTATAGTTTAGTGGACTTGTTTGTTTGAAATGAAAAGTTAAAGAGAGAATTCTGTCTCGGAGAGAGCTCAGCTCGCAGCCCATCTCACTCATTTCCTCTGTCTTTCCCAGTTCGCTGCTCCGCTATGGTGGGAACCTCTCCCTGCAGAGTGCCATGAGCGTCCGCTTCAACAGCAACGGGACCCAGCTGCTGGCGCTGCGCCGGCGCCTCCCCCCCGTCCTCTATGACATCCACTGCCGGCTGCCTGTCTTCCAGTTCGACAACCAGGGGTACTTCAACTCATGTACTATGAAGAGCTGCTGTTTTGCAGGTGATCGTGATCAGGTAATAAGTCTACAGAGTTTCCAGGAGTGTTTGACAACACCTCTCAAAGGATTTTTTTTGCGATAAAGCAGGAGGCAGGGCACGTGTAGGCTGTGTGCCCCAGCACTGGTTAGCAGCTCAGGCTCTGAAAGAAGAAAAATATATACCAAAGCACATGATAAATTTAACCTCTTGTTTAATGTTATCTGATACTTGGAAACTGACATTCACAAGCAACATGCTTGTAGAAGTTTTATAGGTCCAATTAATAAGATTTTAGCATCACGGGTAGACAATATTATCTACATATGGGAAGGAAGTATTTTCCTTTAATTTCAGTATTGCTACTGAGTGCAGTAGAGGCAATCCCACAAAACATAAAATAGTGTGGGTTTGCAGATGTATAGATTCTTATTTCAAATTATATTTATCCTTTAATATTATACTTACTGCTGGATCAGATTATAGGTCTTTATAGTTCACTATATGTAAGTGGTGGTAGCAGGTGAGTAGAAGGAGTAGTTTGTTACTTCACTGAGGGCAAGACTTGGTCCCTACTACTAATCACAAAGAAATAGGACACATATAAAGTGACTAACAACAGTTTATGTGATTCTAGAGATGGGTATTGTCTTTAGAAAGCTCTGTTTAGTAACAGCTAACGCTGTTTAAGAACAAAAATGTATTTTCAAGCCTTAATAGTATAGAACTAAGATCTGAAGATTTCTTTACTATCATCATTAAAATTCACTCAGTGAGAATTTGGTCATTAATTCTGTTGCTGCTACTGCAGGAGGCAGAGTTGAGCTTCTTTTGGATTGCAAGTAGAAAATGCATTTACATCACTTGAACAGTGTTTCTGAGTTTTACATAGTTTTTGAAAAAAGGCGTGTGAAAACAAAGTAAAGAAACCATCTTAAAAAAACCAAACTAAAACAAAAGTGGTTTACTATAAAGAAAAGGCAAATACATGTATTATTTAAGAAGAAAACTGCTCTGCTTTTGTGGTCCATTATTTAGTCAGCCTAAAGGTGACACTCTTTTCTCCTCTGGAAGTCAGAATAGACCTGTGAACTCTTGGACATATAGTTGGGCTTCTCGTCTGTTACTGAAGATCTAGATAAAAGCCTCAGTGTCTGTTGTTGTGCTTTCTAAGCCATTTTCTTATGAGTATGGTGCTCTTTTACTGGGAAGAGTATGGCTGTTGTGTATCAAGTTGATGCAATACTTCAAAAGCCTGCATTTTTTAAAAACTTCGTAGTCTTTTGGCTTGATAGACTTTCTTTTCAGGTAAGTAGCATCACATAATGATACTAACCAGTTGGAAATCAAAGACATTTATATTCCCTTATAAATTCTGTTAGAAGCTAATATGGAAGGTGAAGTTCATTGTGGAATACTAGAGAGGTGTGGAACTTGACATTTAAATACCTGCTCATACCCATCCTCTAACTGGAAGGAAAAAAGATATTGTCACAGAAAATGCCAGCATGTAGTCCAAATGTGTATGTCTGAAACTGTCCAGTAATACTAAAATACAGATAAGATTGTAAACAGTATAGATAATCCTTAGGGACTGCCTTTTACAGAGAGCCCAGGTCCAGGTGTATGTAGAACAGAAGGGTAAGACAAAAGAAGAATAAAAAGATTTAGTGTTTGTCCTTCTGTAGAACTAGTACACTTTTGATTTTTGTTGGGTTTTGAGAGTTTGAAATAATATATACAAAGCTTTCCCTGCAAATCAGAATTCATAAAAAAAAATAATCTGTTTCCAATTTAATTTGGTTCCAGACCCCTCTCCCATTTAATATTTCTCTCCTTTGCCTTAATAAAGAATGTCTTTCATTCAAGATCCATGCAAATAATTCTTTGCTTGTATTTCCTTGTAGGATCAGAACTTTGTGTGAACTAAGGCTTATTTGAAGGGATCTAAGGATAAGAAAGTTGTGTTCAAATTATGAGTGGCACTTGTGGTAGGAAGGCTTCTTCAGAAATTTCCTCTCATTGCACCTCTGATTTTCTCTGTCTTCAACTTTTCTTTTCATCTTTATTAAACTGGAGACTCAATCTTTTTTTCCTCTTCTAAGCTGTCTTAAATAGTTAGGTTTTAATACTTCATATAAGGCCTAGTAATTGAAAAGTGTACTCTTCTTACTCTTCTGTTTTTGAAAACTATTATGTGTCGTCTGCAGAATTGGTTGATCTGATAAAGTTTCAATTCTTTATCTTAACCCTAACAAGAAAGGGTTGTCCTTAACAGTGCTTAGAATGCAATTGCATTGGGAAAAATGTGAACAGATGAAAGGGAGAGACCTTTCTTATCCAAGAGGCGATGCAAAACCTTTCACTGATTCAATTTCCTAACCTGACCGAAGCATTTACTTCTTTTTGTGGGTTAATGCCTTATATTGATACCCAGAGGGCTCTGGCGAGTGTTTGAATTCAATGCAAGGTAGGAATCAACGAGTGAGAGTTGGAGAGGTGTCCTTTCTGTGCCATGAGACTCAGTTCCTTGCAGACCTATAGCCTTGGCTCATCTTTCAAGTTTGTACATACAAAATTGTTTACTCACAAGAAGTTTTCCTGTAAATCATGACAATCAACGTTTAAAAACCCACAACAGTTAGGATCTACTTGTCTTTGGAAGTTTGCTTTAACATGGTGTTGAAAATCTACAGAGAAGGTAAATAACACCATGTTCTATATGGAGTTGTTGGATTCTAGTATGGCAAAAGTTAACAGATTCTGAGCTGCAAGCACACAGCTTATGAGATCTCGTAGAGATCACCCTTACATTTTAAGAAATTTTAAGTTCCCATAAGGATCAGATGCGTTATTCTGACTTTGACAAGGTATGTGTGTTAAATTAATACCATTTCTTTGCACAAATAAACCAGACTTATAGTTGGGTAACAGTTTGGTTCATCATGGCAGTTAGGTTCTGTGTACTAATTTTTTCTCAGCATTCTCAGCATTATCTTTTCAGTGACTATGGATTGTGACAGTTACTCAACGGGACTTGGACCCGGAATTCTTATTTGTCACTCTAGGGGGGAGACATTTTACTGGAGCATCTGTGATGCGAGTAGATTGAAACCTCTTAACAAAAATAATGAAATATTACTAATACTTTAAGAAACAAAACTCAGAAATGCTTAGATAATTCTGGGTTGTGGCAAGTATTTGGAGTGTGTGGGTTGTAGCACAAGCTAAGTGTGGGGATCTTGCAGGATGAACAGCTTTGCTTCTTTTTGTGTCCTTGCAAACTTGTTTTCCTCCAAAAGCATTATTGCCCTAGTCCTTGTGAACCTGATTTGAAAATCAGCAAGCAGTTGTACGCAACATTTTTCCTAAAAATGCCACTGTCAGACTTCTCTTATATCTCACAATTACCAAAGCTTGAGAGGCAATGGATTGGCCAGTGTTTTATTTGCACCCATTTGTAATTGGCTTTTGTTCGTGTCATGAGTGTAATGACCTCATTCAAATGACGCTGATTTTCCTGTTCCTTGTGGGAGAGCTCTGATGTTAGACATGTTCAAAATAGTGTGCTGCTTGCCTTATCTGGGAGTTCACTTGACTACCTGACACAGCTAGGGAAGGGAGGAAGGGTAAAAATGGCTGTGTAGCTCAACNGTCTTTTACAGAGAGCCCAGGTCCAGGTGTATGTAGAACAGAAGGGTAAGACAAAAGAAGAATAAAAAGATTTAGTGTTTGTCCTTCTGTAGAACTAGTACACTTTTGATTTTTGTTGGGTTTTGAGAGTTTGAAATAATATATACAAAGCTTTCCCTGCAAATCAGAATTCATAAAAAAAAATAATCTGTTTCCAATTTAATTTGGTTCCAGACCCCTCTCCCATTTAATATTTCTCTCCTTTGCCTTAATAAAGAATGTCTTTCATTCAAGATCCATGCAAATAATTCTTTGCTTGTATTTCCTTGTAGGATCAGAACTTTGTGTGAACTAAGGCTTATTTGAAGGGATCTAAGGATAAGAAAGTTGTGTTCAAATTATGAGTGGCACTTGTGGTAGGAAGGCTTCTTCAGAAATTTCCTCTCATTGCACCTCTGATTTTCTCTGTCTTCAACTTTTCTTTTCATCTTTATTAAACTGGAGACTCAATCTTTTTTTCCTCTTCTAAGCTGTCTTAAATAGTTAGGTTTTAATACTTCATATAAGGCCTAGTAATTGAAAAGTGTACTCTTCTTACTCTTCTGTTTTTGAAAACTATTATGTGTCGTCTGCAGAATTGGTTGATCTGATAAAGTTTCAATTCTTTATCTTAACCCTAACAAGAAAGGGTTGTCCTTAACAGTGCTTAGAATGCAATTGCATTGGGAAAAATGTGAACAGATGAAAGGGAGAGACCTTTCTTATCCAAGAGGCGATGCAAAACCTTTCACTGATTCAATTTCCTAACCTGACCGAAGCATTTACTTCTTTTTGTGGGTTAATGCCTTATATTGATACCCAGAGGGCTCTGGCGAGTGTTTGAATTCAATGCAAGGTAGGAATCAACGAGTGAGAGTTGGAGAGGTGTCCTTTCTGTGCCATGAGACTCAGTTCCTTGCAGACCTATAGCCTTGGCTCATCTTTCAAGTTTGTACATACAAAATTGTTTACTCACAAGAAGTTTTCCTGTAAATCATGACAATCAACGTTTAAAAACCCACAACAGTTAGGATCTACTTGTCTTTGGAAGTTTGCTTTAACATGGTGTTGAAAATCTACAGAGAAGGTAAATAACACCATGTTCTATATGGAGTTGTTGGATTCTAGTATGGCAAAAGTTAACAGATTCTGAGCTGCAAGCACACAGCTTATGAGATCTCGTAGAGATCACCCTTACATTTTAAGAAATTTTAAGTTCCCATAAGGATCAGATGCGTTATTCTGACTTTGACAAGGTATGTGTGTTAAATTAATACCATTTCTTTGCACAAATAAACCAGACTTATAGTTGGGTAACAGTTTGGTTCATCATGGCAGTTAGGTTCTGTGTACTAATTTTTTCTCAGCATTCTCAGCATTATCTTTTCAGTGACTATGGATTGTGACAGTTACTCAACGGGACTTGGACCCGGAATTCTTATTTGTCACTCTAGGGGGGAGACATTTTACTGGAGCATCTGTGATGCGAGTAGATTGAAACCTCTTAACAAAAATAATGAAATATTACTAATACTTTAAGAAACAAAACTCAGAAATGCTTAGATAATTCTGGGTTGTGGCAAGTATTTGGAGTGTGTGGGTTGTAGCACAAGCTAAGTGTGGGGATCTTGCAGGATGAACAGCTTTGCTTCTTTTTGTGTCCTTGCAAACTTGTTTTCCTCCAAAAGCATTATTGCCCTAGTCCTTGTGAACCTGATTTGAAAATCAGCAAGCAGTTGTACGCAACATTTTTCCTAAAAATGCCACTGTCAGACTTCTCTTATATCTCACAATTACCAAAGCTTGAGAGGCAATGGATTGGCCAGTGTTTTATTTGCACCCATTTGTAATTGGCTTTTGTTCGTGTCATGAGTGTAATGACCTCATTCAAATGACGCTGATTTTCCTGTTCCTTGTGGGAGAGCTCTGATGTTAGACATGTTCAAAATAGTGTGCTGCTTGCCTTATCTGGGAGTTCACTTGACTACCTGACACAGCTAGGGAAGGGAGGAAGGGTAAAAATGGCTGTGTAGCTCAACCTGGCTCTTGGTTGCCGCTCTCTCAGATGGCTATAGAGATTTATGTGAGAGCCTCATTTATCCATTCTTCTGGTACAGCTGTCTGGGTCCAGAATTTTAAAGGCAGTTTATTTATGCACCAAACTCCCACTGACTTAATTCTAGCATGCACAAGTGTTTGTTTACATACAAATAATAAAATACATGAGAATCTCAAGGTGTGTCAGGGTACTGGGGGAGTTACCATTCTTCTTGTCAGTGTTAGAATTTGGAAAATGTTGTTTAAATAATATTAATTTTTAGTTTGCTGTACTGATATGGAAAGTATCATATTGGCTCTGAGGATACAGAAATTATTGAAATGTTCGGATACCCAAATGTATTTTTAATGTGTTTAAGCCTCAGAGGCCATGGTGATGGGCAGCAGCAAAAAAAAAGACCCACAAAACACACCCCACGCCCTCCCCCCCACTTCCAAACTAAAACAGACCAAAAGCTTTTCTTGCTTGAGAATTGTTGCCTGTGTCACAGTGATGAACGCTATCAGCTCATTCACTTTTTTCCATTGTGCAGATACTGTGAGGCTCTATACAGCTTGTAGCTGTAATAAACTGCTTTTAAAAAGGTCAGGGTGGGGAGAAATAACTTGTACCCTGTGAATCAAACAAAAGTGTCCTGACTCTGGCATGCCCTCAGACATTACATCACCACTCAGCCTTTTCTGTTGACATTACTCTGGTATAGGAGAGTTTCAGGAATGCACTGCTCCTGGTGCTGCAGCCTGCTCCAGCTCCCTATAAAGTTACAGCCTTCATTATGTTGAAGTCTGTACACTAAATAGCCCTGATTATGGACAACCCAGTTCTTAGCAGGACAGACTTATTACATGAATGTAACCTTTCCAAGAACAGGATTAGCTGTATAGGTGCCAGGGATCTTACATGGTTGTGTGTTGTCTTTGTAAAGAGAGAGATTTTTTCTTGTGTGTTCTTCTTTGTGTCATCCAACAAGGCCGTTAATCTCAAGAAGCAGTATTTATCCATGTCTAGCTTTAAAAACTAAACAGAAGAAAGGGAATTAGTCTTCTAAAGAATATGTTTTGAGTTTCCTGCACAAAGAAGATTTCTTAATGAATAGTAGCTTATTGCAGTCAACATTTCTTAATATATGAAAAAGCACTTGGTGTGCAAATACATTGCTATGCTTGGATAAAATGAAGATCAATGTCTTGCTCTGTCTGAATTGGCTTCTTCCAAGAATTACTGATAAGGTTGTACTGATTTTTACTTTATCTAAATGGCCATTTAAACTCCATCTATATGTGTAACATTGCATGTATAAGTTACTCATGTATGTATTTTATATCTGGCTATGAAACGATGTATTTCTTCCCCATTGTTTTTGGTAATTGGCACACCAAGTGCTTTTTNCTTAGTTTGGGTGGAGTGGAACCCTGACTCTGGAGGCTTTGAGGTTTGCAGGCTTTGTGTTCCTCATAGAGCACCACAGGAGATATGCAGTTCGGTAGCATTCCTTGCTCGACTGGAGAGGAGGAGGGGAAGGGAGAGTGTGCAGGAATGTGCTGCTAAAGAAGACAAGCAATGAGTGCTGCACTGACTATTTCTTGTTGCGCTGTTAAAACTAGGCCCAATCTAGATGCTGAAAAAGCAACTATGAATTCTGCAGTCTTTTGGCTAATAGAGTACGTGATTTAATAAGGAAAGTAACAAATGGCTGAAGAAGACAAATGAGACAAACCGGGATACAGAGTTTCAGCCATGTAAAAGAGTACCCTTCATAGTCTGAGATAAACTTGTTGCTTTTTCTGGAACATAATCGGAATGTTTTCCTTGCTGTAGAAATCCACTGTAAGGCTTTCTAAATTGATTTTATTCATGAACAAAATTAGTGTTAGAGCCTTTCTGCGTGGCAAAAAGGCAGCTGTAAAAATATTGATGGATTGTTCCCGATGATACTTGCGTAAACATTTAAAACTGTCCCACACAGAGTTGGCTACTTGTAAGATAAGGGATTTAGGGAGTGGGAATACAGGGTTTTGGCTCTGAATTTTATGTACTAGAAGTAATTTGTGTTTCTCTAGTTTTCTGTCATGGCTTTTCTTTTTTCCACTCATGAGATAGGTAGGCATGCTTCATACTGAGGAACAAAGTTTCTATTGTAAAAAGCCTTTAGATGTACCTGCTTGATTCTCAGGCCAAGATGAAAAATTTTTAAGCACTTTTTTTTTGTGCCAGTTCCAACCCTTCTGAAAAACAGTCTCAAATAGTACAGGTAATAAGCTGCTATCCTGGCTAGTGTGAAAAAAAGATACCTGCCTTCAAAATAAACATGTTTCTTAATTTCACAACGCTGCAAGCCCTGATTGTACACTGCTTTTTAAATTTGTTAAATGTTGCAAAAAAGGATATGATTTAT
>VYZU01049263.1:94211-104491 GCA_013401355.1 Ceyx cyanopectus
ATCTGATGAGACATTTTTGGTATCACCCTCCTGTGCCAATTACCAAAAACAATGGGGAAGAAATACATTGCTATGCTTGGATAAAATGAAGATCAATGTCTTGCTCTGTCTGAATTGGCTTCTTCCAAGAATTACTGATAAGGTTGTACTGATTTTTACTTTATCTAAATGGCCATTTAAACTCCATCTATATGTGTAACATTGCATGTATAAGTTACTCATGTATGTATTTTATATCTGGCTATGAAACGATGTATTTCTTCCCCATTGTTTTTGGTAATTGGCACAGGAGGGTGATACCAAAAATGTCTCATCAGATTCAGGGTCTCGACAGAAGAGGGTTAGGGTTAGGCTAGGTGATTTCTTTAACCTTTCTTATTCTGATCCCCTCTTACCCCCGTTCCCCAGGGCATCCTGCCAGCCCCATTTTCTGTCTCCCTTCTCTTCTGTATTCCTGGAAGCCCTTAGGGGAGGTTTTCAGACCTCTGGACACCAGAAGCTTAGCCCAAAATGACCTATACTGAAGCTTAGTTTGGGTGGAGTGGAACCCTGACTCTGGAGGCTTTGAGGTTTGCAGGCTTTGTGTTCCTCATAGAGCACCACAGGAGATATGCAGTTCGGTAGCATTCCTTGCTCGACTGGAGAGGAGGAGGGGAAGGGAGAGTGTGCAGGAATGTGCTGCTAAAGAAGACAAGCAATGAGTGCTGCACTGACTATTTCTTGTTGCGCTGTTAAAACTAGGCCCAATCTAGATGCTGAAAAAGCAACTATGAATTCTGCAGTCTTTTGGCTAATAGAGTACGTGATTTAATAAGGAAAGTAACAAATGGCTGAAGAAGACAAATGAGACAAACCGGGATACAGAGTTTCAGCCATGTAAAAGAGTACCCTTCATAGTCTGAGATAAACTTGTTGCTTTTTCTGGAACATAATCGGAATGTTTTCCTTGCTGTAGAAATCCACTGTAAGGCTTTCTAAATTGATTTTATTCATGAACAAAATTAGTGTTAGAGCCTTTCTGCGTGGCAAAAAGGCAGCTGTAAAAATATTGATGGATTGTTCCCGATGATACTTGCGTAAACATTTAAAACTGTCCCACACAGAGTTGGCTACTTGTAAGATAAGGGATTTAGGGAGTGGGAATACAGGGTTTTGGCTCTGAATTTTATGTACTAGAAGTAATTTGTGTTTCTCTAGTTTTCTGTCATGGCTTTTCTTTTTTCCACTCATGAGATAGGTAGGCATGCTTCATACTGAGGAACAAAGTTTCTATTGTAAAAAGCCTTTAGATGTACCTGCTTGATTCTCAGGCCAAGATGAAAAATTTTTAAGCACTTTTTTTTTGTGCCAGTTCCAACCCTTCTGAAAAACAGTCTCAAATAGTACAGGTAATAAGCTGCTATCCTGGCTAGTGTGAAAAAAAGATACCTGCCTTCAAAATAAACATGTTTCTTAATTTCACAACGCTGCAAGCCCTGATTGTACACTGCTTTTTAAATTTGTTAAATGTTGCAAAAAAGGATATGATTTATACCCTAGAATGTATTACAGAGCAGAAGATATTAGAGTGTGTAGGTACCCTTTCTTGCAGGTAAATTATTTTCTTAACTATAAGTTTTCCAAAACACATTTCAAAAATCATTTTCCCAGTTATGTTTCTTCTTATTTAAGGTTTTTCATTGAGAGACTGCAACAAGAGGTCAATAGCTGGCACAGGTGGCAGCTCTTTGTCTTCCCCTCTATAACTGCCTTGGGCAGAGGAACTTCTTGGTAGCAGTGAGAACTTCTAAAAGGAGAAGAGGCACCCTGAGGATCCTCAGCAGGTTGCAGTTGGAGGGTACAAAGAGTATGCCATTGAGGGGGAAGGTCCTCTACTTTACTTGGGTTGTACTGACAGCCACCTGACCCCTATAGAAGCTGGTTGAAATACATAAGCAGTAAGAACTACACTGAATGACTCATTGAGATTTGTATGGGATTTTACTGTTCTAGTAATGGAACGAGACCACTGCTACCACTGCTGTGCCACGAGAGCTGATGTTGGCACCGGTAGGTGGGAACACACCTACTGAGGAGGTCAGCAGAGGATCGTTAGAGCAGCTTTTCAAGCGGTACTCAGTGGGCTCTCTATACTAACTGCCTAGATTCATCAGCATAGAGGTAACAGCCCAACACAAAGATCGGGAATTAGGGAGAGATGGAAATACTTGATCTGTTGATGGCTATTTATTTCTTATTTGATAAAGGAAAGCAGTGCTCTGCTCTGTGGGAGATCCTGTTTTGTTTTTTATCCTCTATTTGTTTTTTATCCTCTAATAATTACCCATCTCAAACAAGCGGTATTATCTTGCTGATTTTGTTTTTGTATTGTTCTTGTTGTTTTTTGAATAGGAAAAAGTCTTTACTTTGTTTCCCCTCTGGTGAATGGGTACTCTGACAATAGAAAGATTATTTGAAAATGAATCTGTGAGGTTTCCACCTGTAGGAAATGCAGACTTAACACTAAATCCTGATCAAATGGTAAATGAAATATCTTTTTTTTTTTTTTTAAAAAAAGAGAAAAATAGCAGAGGAATTCTCATTTATAAGGAATGTGTATAGAGCAGTGCTGGCATCACAAAAGGCCCAGAAACAGCTATTTAAAAAAAAATAAATTCTTAAAACAGTTTTCATTTTTGCATTGTATGTAATGTATAGCAAGCTCTCTGTTCCTGCTTGTGATGTTTTATACATATATATACACATAAAAGCACACAAACATATATATGCATATGAGATGACCTTTTATTCTTTTTGCTTTTATTTATTTATAGCTTGCTTTCTTATCCCTTTTGAAATAGTTCCATGAGAAGCAGATTGTGGTGATATCATTGGGATTTTGTTGGAATCAAGGATGAGCTCCCATTTGGGTTTCCTGACATTTAGTAGGGGCTGTAATTCATGGTACCGTGTCATGCTTGGTGGCTACTTATGGGGTCTCATTCTCTATGTGGCTGGCTGTTTGAAGAAATGATATTTCTAGACAGTCCGTAATTCTGGAGCCCTCAGGTCCTTTATCAAGTTTGAAATTGACCATTAGGTTTAAAAGTTCTTGGAGATGAAAACATGCCACAAAGAACAAAATAATATAAGTCATGTCTCCTTAGGAAACTATGAATTTCAGTCTTTTTGAACAAATAATCAACATTTTTCAGACATCAGTGGTGCTTCATGTTAAACTGTGGTTTCCTCAGTGCATATCCCACCATAGAGAAGATGGGCAAGGCAGCTTTTCCTGTGCTCAAGAGGATTTAAAACTTCAGACTTGCAGACTGCCACCAATCTGGGTTCTTTATCTTCTGTAGTAGGAAGAAATAAATCACATATGAGCCCATATGACAGGCAACATACAGAGGGACTGTATATCCTGCATTTTAAAGGAGCTGTGCAAAGCACCAGCAGAATGTTTCAAATTTTGATGTCTCCATGCTTGTTCCCCAGTGTATGGATTTTGCATTACTTCAGGAAGCTAAGGGACTGCTTGCTAAAAGAACAAGAAAAATTCTGTCTACTCTGAGCCAGGTTTCATTGGGCACCCTGAAGAAAGGATAGATAGGCTCATGTGAGTGGGAACTGAGATTTAAGAGGTTTAGTTTGAGATGACTTGTTAGTAAACCTGTAAGCAGCAGCATGGAAATTGAGTCTCTCTATCAAGCATTTTCCTGTTAGTAACTAAGCAGTTACCATCTCTGTACTGTTACCTGTGGTCTCATTCATCCATTGCTAGTTATACATTATCAGGGCTTTTTGGTTTGTGCTTTTAATACAAATCCTTCTACAATCTTCTTGTTCTCCCGTAAGTCGTAGGACCATTCAAAAGACTTGCTGATATTTTTGAAAAAATAATCTGTGTCTGCTGGTCCCTTGTCTAGGGCCAAAAGCTAAAAAATATCTCTTACACAGATCATAAGTAAGAGGAAATTTTATGAAAATGTGGAATGTGGATGTTGGAAACTGTAAAATAAGGTTCCATTTAGATACAGTTTTATTGAAATACTGCATATTCAGTAGCACGTGAGGAAATGTAGCTTGTGGGATTTTGAAAGATTTCAAACTGGCAGTGGTAAGAACAAAACCAAATTCCCCAGAGTGGTAGTACTCTGCAAATGCAATGCTTATGCTACTGTTAGGAGACTATAGCAGCAGCAGCTTTGCACAGAGCCCGTTGGCAGCACGGTGCCTCGGTTCTGAAGGTGCAATCTCATCACACAGCAGCTAAAATCCACTCATCACTCCCCAGCACCGTTCCTCCACGTTAGCCACTGCTGCAGCCACGACAGGACACGAGATCACGGGCAGGATGAGGACAGAAGCCTCCAGCCAGCTCCCTGCGACAGGCAGAGGTTGAGAAGCCACAGCTCTGTCTCATTAACACTGCAGGAGGGGAGGATTTGGGACAATTACCCGAGTAAGAATTAAGCCAGGACGCCGTGACTTAACCCCTCACCCCGCACACACCAGAGCTCAAGGAGTTTAATTGCCTCCTCTGATGGGAATCTGCGCTCCTGACTCATCTCCAGCGCGCATCAGAAGCTGCTGGTTTTCCCTCACTCCCCCTTAGCTTTGCTAAGGAGCTCCCAAGGCCACCAGCAGAAGGTGGGGACCAGCTGGGAAGCTGCCTTTGGTCTGTGTTTCCTTTCAAAACAACAGGCTCAAGGGGTTCCAAAGGGCCCGGCTCGTCGCTGCCCACGTGCGCGGCTGGGGGAACGGGGCAAGAAAGAGCAGAGTGGGTGGAAAGCTGGGAGGAGTCCTGAGGAATTGGTTGTTTCTTTGCTGACAGGAAATCACACAGTCCTTAAATGGGATTTTTTTTTTCCTGATCCTTTCATTCTTTTAAATTCCCTTGGCTTTTACTTCATCTTAAAAACAGAGTTAAAATGTCTTATGGCAGAAATAAAAGGAACAAAAAAGCCCAACCATCTGAGTTTCGCTCTTTGACATTTGCCAGGATGATTTTTTTTCCCCCTTCTGAAATGCAAACCCTGTCCAGCTGGTGAGAAAGATTTCCCTCTGAATGCTGCAAGGTCAGAATTACACAGACATCTTTTTTTTTTCCCCCCAATTATTCTCTTTATAGGCACCGAGCGTGCTCACAGCCCCGCTATACACCTTCGGAGTGTCTATTCAGAACTCTTCTTACCAGAACAATCTTGACAAATTAATTCATCATTAAGGACAGATTTGGGTTCTCCCCCCACCTCCACCTCACGTTAATTAGCAACGGGGTTGCCGTGGCAACGCAGTGAACACCACAGACTCTAGCATGCTGCTGAAACGTGGACTGGAGCCCTGCAACAGGTGCCCCAGCAGGCACCCGGTGCTCCAGGGAGCAGCTGAAGGCAAATCCGCCCTGGGGAGAGAGGCTCTGACCTCTCTTTTTTACCCAGCAACAGCTGGAGAAACTAAAGATCTGGATGTTAGGACTGCTTAGGTATGAGGCTGAGGCCAGGCTCCTGTTTTCCTGAGCTTTTAGCAAAAAAAAAACCATTTTAAAGACACTGGAAGGAACCAAAGTGAATCACAGAATGGGGCTGGAAGGGAGCTCTGGAGATCGAGTCCAACCCCTGGCAGAGCAGGGGCACCCAGGGCAGCCCACACAGGAACAGATCCAGCTGTGCCTTGGAGACTCCACAGCCAGGCCAGACCAGGCACTCTGCAGCTTCCCCTCCACNAAATGTATTTGATTGGTGCAAATGTCACTAGGCTAGAAAATGGTAATGAAGTGAAGGACTTAATGGTGCTTTAGTAAGTGAGAACAGTTTCAATTGGAGATAGTTGTGTTGAATGCCTCTGCCACTGGAATGACTAAAAAGCTGTCTGAACATGCTCTTGGGAAGTTTGCTCTGCTTGAGCAGGTGGCTGGACCAGATAAGCTCTGGAGTTCCCTTCCAGCCTCAGCCATTCTGTGAACTNATTAATCTCCATTCATTTATTTATATCAACTGCTGTAATTTCCTTGGGGAGAGAGAAAATGAGAAGAGTTGCGGTGGAATGAGTGGGGAGTGCTAGTCCGAGGTAATTCTGCCAGATTCCTGATGCTAGTTCATTTTAAGCATTTTATGTGTATTTAAAGCTCAGACTGAACTGGCGTTTTCTCCAGCAGCAGACACTAACCACGCCTGAGAGTTTTCTTCCTTCTAAGGCAAACTTCTGAATCAGCAGCTCGTAGTCATCTGGAAGCTTTTTCCTGTCATTTTTGCAAACAGCTAGAGAAGCTGATTCTTCCCTTCTAAAAAACCCTCCAATGTTAATTATCAGCAACTGTTTTTCTGTGTAATCTCCTGTTCATGTGTTTATTGTGAATGTTGATTTCCAAAGTCTGGGTCACACACAGCAGCAAAAATGCAGACAGTGAAGCAGGTGGTTTTAATATTGATGATGAGCTCCTCTCAGTGTTTGCTCTGATTCAGAATTCAGCACTGCACTGCTTCTGAGGGTTATGTTCTGCCCCGAGTTTGTGTTTTTGGGGGAGGGCACTGTCTTAGCCATTTGCTCCTCTCTCAATGCCTGTGGTTTTTACCACTCACTGACTTGTCTCTGTGATTTATCTGGGCTTTTGTTCTTCAAATGAATGAATAGAAGGTAGTCTGCTAGGAATTACATTTTGTGCATCCTCTCAGGACCAGAAGTCCTTGGCCAGAATTTAAGTGAAGTCACAGGTATTCAGAATGGCTCTTTCATCTACCCCACCCTAACCCCTTCTCATTCTTACCTTTCTGTTCCTACATTTCAAAAGTCTGTTCCTTAAGGATTTCAGCCTTATTAACTAGGGATTGGTACACTTCGCAGCAATTATTTCTCTGAATTTTATGTTAGAATTGAGTGATTTTTTTGCCTTTTTTCAGTCCTTACTATCCAACTTCCAACTAATGTGGAAATTTTTTGTCTTATTGTCACACTAATAATACATCAAACAAAAATTTTCATAGATGATCATGTAAATGTCCTAGTAACATCAGTCCAGCTGTACTCTCTAGAGGCGTTGGGTTCCCATTGTCTTGTGCAGAGAGTACTAACTGGAATTGAGTTTATTCTTCAAATGTCATGGAAGAGACATGTTTCTTGCTTCAGCAGCTTGAGCATCTGCTCTTGAAGCTTCAGCTGGAACATCTGTCTTGCCATAGCTGCAGTTATGAAGTTGTGTGTCTGGCAGTCTCTTTGACTGTCTGAAAAGCCATGTTCTGCTTCTCAGACCCCCATCACCTGGTCTTACAAAAGAAGGACAAAAGGAATGTGTTTGGGGATTCAATTCTAATTGTGAAAATAGCAGGAAAACATGTACCCCAGAGGTATTTTTAACAGGGAGAGAAAGTGGTAAATGATGCTGGCTGATACAGTGGCAGAAGTGGAATGGCAGAGGTACCAGAATAGTTGGATATTTTGTGGAATATGATCTGTTGCTGATAATTATTGGCAGAGTTAACTATCAAAAATTTCTATTAAAAGTTCATACCTTGAAGCCCACTGCTTACTACATCAGGTTTACATAGATGACTTTATTAATGACTTACCGATGGCTATTTCAGTTGCAAGATTAACACATAAGTACTTTAACAGCTCAAATACCAAGCTGAGCCTTATTCTGTGACTAGACATAAATTGCAGGGCAGATGCTTTATTCATTCCTACTTTATCTTAATTCGCCCCAGAATACTTTGACAAATGTATTTGATTGGTGCAAATGTCACTAGGCTAGAAAATGGTAATGAAGTGAAGGACTTAATGGTGCTTTAGTAAGTGAGAACAGTTTCAATTGGAGATAGTTGTGTTGAATGCCTCTGCCACTGGAATGACTAAAAAGCTGTCTGAACATGCTCTTGGGAAGTTTGCTCTGCTTGAGCAGGTGGCTGGACCAGATAAGCTCTGGAGTTCCCTTCCAGCCTCAGCCATTCTGTGAACTACTTTAAGATACTTTGCCATTTTCTTTCTTTAAATTCCTCAAATTGTGACCCCCTGGACTTGTGAAAGTCCATGTACCGAACTGCAGCATCTGCCTCTGTCTGTGGCCTAAGTTCATCTTCCCATTGGAATTTTCATGAAACTATGATGTGTGATGGATTTCAGGTGGGCATTATTCTGACACTGCCCCCCTCTCCTCCTCGTCCTCCTTCCTGCCTCCTAACCCAAAACCCAACCCCAGTCCACCAGGACAATTATTTCCCTTTTTACTTTAGTAATATTCATAAAAAAAAATAGAAGAGAGCTCTGGAGGTCATCTGGCTTATGTGACTTCTCAGAGCAAAGCATCTTCCAAGTCAGATAAGGTTGCTCAGGAAGTTGTCCAGGTGAATCTTGGATTTGCAAGATTCCGCCACCCTTCTGTGGTCAAGTTGCAGTGTGTTTACACTCCTCCTGAACATGTTATTCCTCTGTGCTCAGCTGGAATTTCCCTTGCTGTGACTTCTGACCGTTGCTTCCTCAGCATCCACTGCATGCCTCTGAGAAGAGGCCTCTCCTGGCTGCTTTGTATTCCTTCAGACAGTGGAGGATTTGTTGAGGTCACTGTGTCCCTTCACCTAAATAAAGCCAGTTCCCTTACTTTTTTCTCGCAGGTCTTGTGCCTTCAGCCCTGGTGGCTCTACTCCCCTCTCTGTCCAATTCATTAGTGTCACACACATCGGGGACCCAAACCAGACACAAATACTAGAGGTCTGGCCTTAGAAGTGCTGGTAAGAGGAAATAATAATTTTTATTGGCCTTCTGTTTACACTCTTGATGGTGCAGTCCATTTGACATTAGTCCACGTAACTGCAAGAGCACTTTATATTTTGCTTTCTCCAAAGCAAGATGAGAATACACTTGGATCAGTGTCTTTCATATGACTTTCATAGAGTTATGGAATGATTTGAGTTGGAAGGGACCTTTAAAAGTCATCTAGTTCCAACCCCCCTACCGTGAGCAAGGACAGCTCCAACTAGATCAGGTTGCTCATAATTACTTTGCAGGTAGTATGTTCTTGTTTGGTGGGCAGCAGTACACCAGATTTCCTAAACAATTGGACTTCGAGTCTTACGGGATGCACAGTGTGTTCCTCTACAAATCACTTTGGAAGCCAATTTGTAGACTCTGACAAACACTTTGTTCCCTGCACATATGTAACATGTTTTTCTGTGTTGTGTGCCTGGTGCAGGATATCTGAAATCTGTCACTTAGGGGCCTGTCATTGTGGGTAGGCTTGTTTGATTTATGATGTAAAGTACTAAGTAACTTTGATATTGAGGACTTGTTAAAACTTGTTTGGTTTAAAAAAAAAAAAGTGTTGCAGTTGTAAATTCAAGAAATTGAGCTTTCCAGCTGCTTTAGAAGGCTCCATTTTTCCCCACATGTTCAAGGCAAACTAGTTGCTGCTTCAACCACACAATTTGGCAATAAATATTAAAATTTGGCAACATCTTTCTAACTTTAAACAAGACTGGTTTTGTTCTGTTTTGTTTTTCCCATGTAGCATTTATTACGTAACATAGCATTAGAGGGGCTTTCTTTCCGATTGCTGGGAGGGTACCTATATGAGCCTTATTCTGTGTAGTTTTAGGACCGTGGTTCAGCCTGCTGTGGGTAAGGTTTATGAGCAGTCAGATGAAAGGAAATGAAATATTCCTGGCACCATTGGGACAGTTTGGCAGAGGTGAGCTGCCAAAGTGCTTGAACATGTTGGCTTCTAGAATGAACTTTCTGGCTTGGAAGGGATGGGTCTGTGAGTGATGCAGGACTAGCGTGCACAAGTTTTTAAAGGAAATTTTGTTTGTTCAGTACTTCTTATCTGTCAGAAAATGAGAAGAATTGCATTCATAAGTACTTACTCATATCCTACATCCTTAAAAGTAAGAGAAAAAGAATGGCTGGATTGTGATTGTAGGAAACCCAAGAAGAGATTTTAGTGGTTGGTGATTGCATTTTTGTGGCTGAAAACATCCAAAAACACTGTGTGAATGTAAATAGCATTGCAAACAGGATGTATGTGAATTTACAGCTGTTTTTTCTATGGTAGTGTATATTTTTTGTTTATTTACTTCTCAGTCCTGCATTATTCCAGGACTTGCCTCCTCACTGCTTGATGTTACATGGCCTGATGAGTTTATGAATCCCTGGAGAATGAAAGACAGAAACTGCAGGAGATGCAGAAAAGGACCCAATAGAGATCGATGTGAACAAAGTTGAAGCCACTTTATTCAAGTGTACATATAGCTTATATAACTTTCCTTGATCTGTACACCAGCTACATTCCATTACTGTTTGCTACA